>BGPR01044861.1:0-12492 GCA_013235015.1 Araneus ventricosus | reverse complement strand
ACTGAGGACTAAAAGTGAGAAATTTTGTAAGTTCCAAAAGAGAAAATGTTGGGAACACCGATAGACATAACTTAGAACTAAAAGTGAGAAATTTTGTAAGTTCCAAAAGAGAAAATTTTAGGAAAACCGATAGACATAACTGAGGACTAAAAGTGAGAAATTTTGTAAGTTACAAAAGAGAAAATTTTGGGAATTCGCAAACAACTGTTCACACTAACCGTAAGAATGTTCACATTAGCGACCTCTTTACACTATCTTTACTTTATCACTTTTCTCCTTTATTACATTATATTGCTTATTTGACATTTTAGCGGGAAAAATTGTGCTTGGATATTTTTGGCACTTAGTTCGTTTACCACTTTTAGTCTTCACTTCTAGAAGTGGTTTTTATCTAACTCGGGGTGGTTTGAAAGGTGGAGATTCACCAAAATCTCGAGGTCGAATATTTTGATGGTTACAATATTTTCACTTTGTATACGAGAGATTAGAAATGTTTGAACTTTTTTTTTATATTTTATTGGTGCGTATTTTAGTAATAGATAATAACAATTATTTCGACCAAACTATCAATGAAAAGCATAATAAAAGAAATTTCTTATACCGTTTAACCATTTAGCGTTCATTGGTTTAGCAGTGAAACCACACATTGAGCATTTTTTTACTGCGCATGGGCGAAACGCGGCGTCATTTTTCTTTCACAACTTAAGAGCCAGATATATGGGCCAACTTATATAAAAATTCCAGTTCAATACCGTTAGTATTCACAAATATATCGGCATTGCTAGAGCTAAATTGCTTTTGATCTCCAAGGGAAACAAAACGACGAGGGTTCTTGCACAAATTGATATTTTTTAAACTTGAATCTTCGAAAGTCATATTGAATTTTATGAAAGTTGAATATCCTGAATATTCACGTATACTTATAAATCAAATACATAATTTAAATTGCATTTCGATGATAACATGTTCGGAGGGAAAATAGCCCGTTACCGTTCATTGGTTTCACTGTGAAATCACAAATTTCTTGAAAATAAAAAATGCAAAATTGTTTTCCTTTACATATTTATGATCAGCTACATGCCTAATACCAATTTTTGAAACAAATTTAGTAATTTTTAAAACGAAACATGCAATGAACTTGAAAAGGTCAAAGAGAATTAGTTCTGTAATATTCGGTAAGTTATTTCTGAACTACTTTTGTTAATGAACTCCGTTTCGCAACTCCTGAATTCTATCCGAATTTTCGCGCTCTCTTTCTCTGTGAGACAAAGGCCCAGAAAACATCAGCCACGAAACTGAACTAATTATTAAAATTTACCACTCAAAAAAACTTCGAATCTTCCCATTCAAGTTTTAAAACAGGTTTATAGCTAGAAAATGTTCATCTTTAGCAGCCTATTTACTTCGATAATTCATTTTTTATAACGGCTGACCCGATTTCTGAGAACGATTCCGTTTCTAGATAGATGTGAACTAAATAAGAGATTTCTTCAGAGATCCCGTGCTTCAAACGGGGTCTCTAACTTGGCTTGGAAAGCAATTCAGCTGTTCTCTGCTCTATACAGTGTTTAACGCATTTCTTATCCATCAGTCGAGACCCAATGTTGTCCGTTCACCTGAATCATCGTCTCATGAGAACGTAACGGCGCATGTCATCTAACATCTAATTTCTCGTTGTTTTATGATATGCTACGTCACGTATGATTATGATTACGTTACGTATTTTTTCCCCTCCTGGAAATGAACGGTGGATTCTTAAATTTAACTGTAGCGGTACATTTGACGTATACCATTTAAAGACTTTTTTAAGAAACGTTTTTCACTTTTTTAGCGTTTTGTTTTCAACTTTCCGCATCAATTTTTGTCAGCCCCCTCTCCTTCCGTTTGTTTTTGTTGCCCCCCCCCCTTCCTAGTACTGTTCAGCAACGGATCCGAGACTACCACTTTTGGACGATTTTACACCGGAAAGGGGTGTCAGGCAATCAGTCATATGAGCGCATTTCCGGAGTTCTTTGTTAGATCATGATAAGTAAAATGTAAACCCTCCCATTCTTCACTTCTCACTATTTTGATGAAAATAACTCCGCCCGGCGCATGCGCAAAAGCGCGGAGGGTTTCCGAATCCGTTGTTAACCAATAAATTTCTATACTTTAAATAATATAATGCGTAAAGACCTTTCATGTTACTAACATACATTCACCTATTTTTAAGGATGACATTTTATTTTTGTATTAACTTTTTTTAAAAAATGTTTCTACGTTTTTTTGCCTTGATCCCCCTCCCCTCTACTTTCAAAGAGGCTGACACACAGGTTGTGTTTTCAAGGTTTCAGAGTTTAGCAATGAAAACCCTTCGCGCTTTTTTGCATGCGCCGGGCGGAGTTATTTCCATCAAAATAGGGGGAAAGTGAAGAATGAAGGGTGATGTTTAGGGGATAACAGCTTTGTTGCTTCAAATCCCATAACTCTTTAATTCAAATTCAGGATGATGTTTACATTTTACTGAGCGTGATCTAACAAAGAACTCCGGAAATGCGCTCATATGACTCATTGCCTGGCATCCCTTTCCTGTGTAAAATCGTCCAAAAGTGGTAGTCTCGAAATCCGTTGCTGAACAGTACTTACAGTTTTTTAAATAGAGTATAAAATACTTTTATTTTATTTTTGTTATTTTATGGATTGTGAATTGTTATGATACGCGTACATCGATTCTCTGGAGAGAAAATTTCAAATTCTTGTGTCGTTATTTTATAGACCTTTACCAAAATAAAATTAAATATTTGCAGCCTGCACGATATCCACCGCGCTTTATTTTTCAATAGCACGACTTTTTATTGGTTTATGCAAGTTTACTACCTGGTTTGGCCTTTTCTCTCAAATTAAGAAATGGACAAAGTCAAATTTCGGAAAATTTGTGTTAAATACGATAAAACTTGTCTATAACGATATTGTAAGGAACAAGAAAATGTATTGTTATAGAGAGGTTCTTATCGTTATAAACAGTTTGAGGATTTGCGCATCCAATGTTTATGTGCGTGTGCAATGTACAATATTAATATATTAACATATTTTATTGCGCTTATTGATTAATCTTATAAATAAAAGCGGATATGAAATTTATTTTATACACACATAAAATATACAGTTTTACATACCGATATAAAATTTTATATTTAAATTTTTAAGAACATAAAAATGAAAATTTTGGTAGAAAATTTGTCCTCATCGTTGTTTACGGCACCTTTAACCACTTAACTGAATAGTTTTCTTTGCTATCTAATAAGATGACCCCTCCTGTTTTGGAAAGGGGCTGTCGTTTTCATTCATCTAAGAAGGCATAGGATACTTAAGATGTTTATGGATCCTACATATTTTTTGTGTCAAATTATAAAGCTAATTAATGATTCAATTTTAGTTTATAAGACTAAAATTTCGATAATTCGATGCACGAGTATTCTCGGGCTGTTAAGTTAAGCGGTTAAATCAGTTTTATTTGCTATTTACACTTTACTTTTTCCCACATCATATCCGATGTCTTTTCTTTAAAAAAAAAAAAAACAGCTACAATCGTCTGAAAAATTCCGTATTTTTTAGTAGCATAAACTTGTATTACTTCTTGTTCGATTTCCGAATTTATTTGTTGCTTTTCTTCAAATGTCAATGTTTTACGCCGTGCCATCCTAGATTCGTGCTGTTAACACATCAAAAGCGAATTTCAAGGAACAAGTGGTCAGTCTGAAGTGCTAAATCCGAATGAACAGGTTAGTGCTTACCAGGGGTCAAAGGCGACAAACTTTTGTATACATTTCAATCACTTCCCCCAGCATCCCCCTCCTAAAACAGGCTGCGGTTTCTTGCCATCTCCCACCAATTCTCCTCTTACCTGACATTCTTTGACCATAGTGTGACTTTTTCCAAAGATAAAAGAATCGGGATTGTGCTGTACCAGCTTTATAAAGAGGTAAAATTATCCTTATAGATAGGTGAGTCTTTAAAACGATTATCGTTGTAGGCAGGTTGAAGTTCATTGAGTAAATAGGAATCGTTGTTTATCGTTATAGGTAGTATCGTTATACATATGATTCACTGTAGTTTACCATCCTTCTTTTAACTTATCTATAAAATGATAATATCATATTTCCTGGTTAAAAATGGCAAATTAGGACGATATGTTCAATTTTGCTTTCTCCTTTCTCAAACAAAATTATTTACAGGTACGACATTTTTTTTTAATGTTGATTGCGTAATCATCAATTAAAACATTAATTCCTGGTTATTTAAGGAGTGTTATGATGAACTAAGGTGGAAGCTAATGAAGTTAAATGCGAATTGACGCAGAAAATGCGCTCTATATGGCAAAGACAGCTTGAAAAGAAACGGACATTAAGATACGATAAGACCCTTCAGCAATAAGATGTCAAAGACACATTGGTACATTTAATTGTTAGTCACAATATATGCAATATAACACCTACAATTTTAGTTTTTAATATGTTTCCATACATTCGAAGGTAATGAAATGGCAGATTTATTGATGCTTTGAAAATCGGGCTTCTAATTTTGAGCACAAAAATAGCAAATCGGACAGCTCAAATTGGATGGAGGAAGTATTATATTTTAATGTACACTGAGGAACCAAAATAATAGGAACACTCTGCTACGCAGTACTAATCGTACTGAACTTCCTCTGGCTTTAATGATAGCCGATATTCTTCTAGGCGTGGACGCTACAGGTTGCTGAAACCATTCAGGAGGAATATTAGTATTTATGCTAACAAAATGACAAATCTTTTAATCCCCTCAAATTGGATTAGTTCTGAACAGATCTTCCTTCTTCATCTCTCAAATGCATCACACATGGACTCTCGATATGATGGAGAAACAAATATGAACTGCCAGACTAGACAATCCTTTTCCACTCATCAAATGTCCAGTACCGGTGTTCTATAGTTTATCGAAGCTACTTTTCTTCGGTTTTGCAACGAAATCAAAAGTTCTCTTGTTGGTCGCTGGTTATTGAAATTAATTTGTCTTGAGATCGTCTTATAGAGTACGGATATGCTTTGTAGTGATCCTTAGTTGTATTACCCTACTACTAATAGTTATATCGTTACGAAAATCATCTGGTGAATGTACGGTGAAAGCAGTCCATTAAGCCAAATAATAGAGAATGACGTTTCATTCTCGAATATGCCGGAAAACACGAAGCTCAGGTAACAGGAAAAACAGCATTTGCACAAATTAGCAACACAAGCGGACAGCAAATCACTAATAATAACATTAATAGCATAAACAGCGTCAAACAACTGACCAACTCGCTAGACTCCGAAGATGTTCGTCGTCGTTCAGCAGTTCCGGGTATTTATAGTCTTCCCGACAGGTGGTGACGTCATATAGAATCATATAGAACATTCTATATATATCTGCTCCTAATAGGGATATCAAGAAAATTCTAGTATTTGTGAGGACCTCCATTTTGTCGCCAAAGTCGACAAAATGGTCACGAAGTTTGTCGCCAAGATCAGGGGCATTGGCTTCTATTTTCCCCGGTAGCTAGTAAGAACCTCTTCAAACGTCCCTTTCCAACCATAGGACTAACATGGCTGGAAGCACAATTACAGGTTCGCAACACTATAAACAGGTAGAGTTTAAGTGCTGTACCCTTCTCATCTGCATGAGAATCAGTAACGAGAAAAACGTTAGTAACAGATCATGAAGTAAATAAAAAGAAAATAAGAATAATAAAAAAACATAAAAAAATTAATTTAAAAAATACAGGAAGTAATAAAATAAAAAATTCCAGGGATATTATGACTGAAATGAAATTATTCAGCTTGAATTTTTGTTTTAATCGAGGGAGAATAATCTCATAGAGGTATCAGTTGACAAAATTAATTGAATTTGTTTTATTTGAAGATTTAGGGTGGCTTGAGAGGGATACTGCACTTCTATTCTCTGCTTTGTAGCTCTTCTGTTATCATACCGTTTTCCAAGTCACTAAAATATCTTGTTTTTCCATAAACAGGCGAATTGCAATTTTACTGGTGCTTGTTTAAACTTATTAACAGTGAATCCAGTTTATTATATCAACGCATGTTCCGTAGGGAGGAGTCGAAATTTGAGTAAGTGGTATTCTTGATATTGCTGTCACTGGGTGTATTACAAAATAGCAGTTAGTCTATACTTATAAAAGGCAATGTTTATTGTGGTGTGTGCGCGCGATGTCCAGACGAATATATCGCACTTATAGCCATGAAATTTGGCGCACAGGTAGTCGTAATGATGACTCAATGTACCTCGAAGCCGGAATTTTAAAATTTAATCTAGCAAATTTTTTATTTAGTGTTTTGTGTTGTTTTGGGTCATTTTTGGCACGTTTACGGCTGTAGTATCTTTTCTAATGATCGCTGAAAAACAATCCATGCACCATTGGATAGAACAAACAATTTTCGTTCTAATGAAATTTGTTTTGAGCTTCAAACGTAATTTACTGAATTTTGAGAAATTTTTAAATAATAGTCAGTTTTCCTATCGAAATTTTATTTTTGTTTCTAAATTTGCTGCAAACGACGTTCTAATAACACTATTATTTTCAATTTTTTTCAGCTTATAACTGGAACGGTTCTGTCGGATTTAAAACAAGAACGGTTAAAATAGCTTTTTCCATTTTTTTTAATTAATTTTTTCCTGGTCAGTTGAAAGATATTTTTCTCTATCGAGAATAGTCGCGTGGAAGTTTCTCCGGAGCCTTTCCAACATGCATTGTTGCAATTTCATTGGCTGACGGTGCCGACTGCAGGTTACGTCATAACTTTCAACTGAATGACTTCAATTATTATTTTCGGCAGTATCTTAACGTGTTTATGTCTCGCATATTTTACTTGCTGTATAATAATCATTTTCACGTTGCAATTTTTTATTATTGCTTCGGATTAACGTACTCTGTATTGTTTTTCTAGAGTTGAAATGTCATTATCGCGAAGAAAAATAAGCGGGAAAATGAATAATGCGTATCTTTTATTGTTTTCAGAACTTTTTCATGTCCTTGTGGGCGTTTTTTTTTTCATTTTGTTGAAGTCCTGATTACACGGGCAACGCCGTGAGCGTATTGCTAGTAAATTATAAAACAATATCGTCTAAAATACACCATGAATCAAATAAAAAAAATTTACTTATAATCCGGCATTATACATGACTAAAAACATAAACGTAAATAGCTTATTATAAGAACTTCAGCGGAATAGTAATTATAGAGATAGGTAATTTTATCGCTAAGTAAGCTCTCATTGGATAATGACTATAGTGTAATCTGGTTGTCACTACTATGTTTTGTGTGTAGACATCCATTTCCCTTATAGTACATGGATGGTCCATGTTACCGATGACCATATGTTTTACCATAAAACGTTGAGTGTTAAGGGAGGAAGGCGATTAGCACATCATCCTCCCGATGTATGATAAAGGTTGGAGGTTGCAAAAAAAGGAGATATGTAGAGGCAGTTGCGGAGAGAGACAAATTGCTAGGAATTGCAGGCATTCTCTGAGAGTTTAAAACAGAAGCCAAACAAAGGTGAGAGAAAGTCGAGTTGGGACTTTACTTTGGGGATTACTGTTAATTTCCCTCTTTTATTTCTATGGCTCTATCAGAGAGGAAGAGAGAAGAGTTCAAAGAGGAATAAATATAATAAATTAGTGAAAGGTATGTTACTCTATGCATTCAAGACTAGAATTAGAGTTGAGATCTGTAATTATAGATAAGTTCGTTACCTGAATGTTCCTATGATATTCCTTAAAGATAGAACCGAGGGTTGCGTCATTCATTTCCTTTTGTACTTGCGTTGCAAAAGTAACCTTACTTACCAATTCGATATTATAGTAATCTTTTGTTTTTCTATGCTAAAGGTTAAATTATAAAATAGAAATTAATTGTTATTATATCGAATTGCGTTTATGTATAGCGAAATATTTTATTTGAGTTAATTGATAGCCTTGGCTTCAGCCGTGCATTTGCTTTAAAAAGTTGACACGGATAATTCTTTAGTACGAAAAAAAAATTCCATTCAAGAATAAACAAAACATTAAAAAATTACACTTTTAAATTTAGTCATGTGAGCTAAAAAGGTTTTTACTTTAATGAAATGTTATTGTTCATTTTTAATGCATTTTTAAATACAGTTTCTTCTCTAAATTTTTCCCTATAAATTCTAGAAGTTTTTAATTCATTGCAAGCTTTCTGTTGTTGACCGTTTTATGTCCCCATTTAATATTTTGGAATGTTTATTAATAAACAGTTTCTCAAACGAGAACTGAATACTTTTACTTGAAAATACCAAACGATTGTAAATGGAAATCAGACAGCATTGCACAGAAAGAGCTATCGTACCTTTTGAAGCCATTCAGTTCTTCTTTTAAATTCTCATAAACCATTTGTCCTTCATGTTCATTTTTAAAAGCCTTTTATGATTTATTGAGAGAAAAATGTAGATAAAAACCAATTCAATAGCAAATTTCTTAGTAAGAAGAAAAACAAAGAACTAAAGTTCCCAAAGTTTAACGCAACCACCAAATGGTTAAAGATTCCAAACTTCCCACCAAACGATAAAAATAGACGAACAATATTCATTTTTCTCCGCGAATCAAAGCATTTAAAAGAAATTCTACGAAGAACATGCAGGCGAACTATAAAACAAAAATGCACAGGACAAACATTCTAGGCTACATTCTCTTTGTTTTTGTCCACCGAATACAAAACATTGCATACATGGAAGGCATTCTCCGCATTCAGGGGAACATTTAATTTTTAATATAAAACGCATCATTCGCGCTTGAACGAGCTTTCCATGCAAACGGCGGCGCATAGTTTCCTGGGAGAAGCCGTCTCCTTGACTACAGTTCCGCGCGGAATCTAAACATCGTTGAAAAGGGGAGAGGGGTGTTGGAAAGTTGGAACGTTAAGAGGTGGGTAAACAGCACGGCCAACTGAATCCTTCATTCTAGTCAGCAATTAGAAGGGGTTGTCAGTCTGCGGAAGAGTTTGGACTACTGAAACATTTTAGGGAACAATGTCTTCCTTTTTTTCTTAATGCACGTTTGAAGTCCGTAAACAATATCCATTGTTTCTTAATTTCATAAAAAAACATGTATGTGTGTTCGATTAGCAGTTTTTAATCTTTCAGCATTTGGGACCCCATTTCCCATACCAGTCTTACCTCAGTATTCTGGTACCTCGGGTTGGGTTGGGAGTTGGGTTCCGTTGTTAACGGGCGGAACCAAACCCAACCGGGGGTACCAGAATAGACCCCTTAGTCGCGCCACCCTTCCAATGAATTCTAGAACTTCGAATATTAATTGTCCAAGGTATATTTGTGTTAATTAATTTACATGCGCTTTCCAACTTTTACGAGAGAGGTATTTTTGTATTAATAGAAGGCTTATTTTCTTATTTTGATTTCTGTAATGGAGTCAGTTCATGTGAAGTTACAGTCACGTGACAAATGTAAATGTGTATGTCATCTCATATGTGATGCTATGACGTCACGTCCTTTTTCAACTTTCTCGCATACGACTCACAGAAAGAAAGAATATTGCAATCGTCTAAATATTCGACTTGCTGACTTTGATGAGTCTCCTTCGTTTTAGGATCGCATCTCTCTGTTCGAAAAAAACTATTTTTGGAATTATGTCAGTCTGATGTGAGCTCGGTAACTCAAAAACGCAATGAGATAGAAGGATGAAATTTGGTAAGGGGTCTTTACACCAAGATTGTAGATTTCTATCCAATTTTGGATGAAATCCTACAAATAGAAGTCTGTCTGTCCATCCACATGAATGTAAACATGATAACTCAAAATTCCAACAGTACATGAGTGAAATTATGCACATAGTGTTATCGCTATAATGGTAAATGTAAAGCGGGGGGTCCAAATATCGCCCACTTAAGCTATTATTTTAATCAGAGGGCTAATTCATGTGCAATTTGTCTAAAAACTGTTCAGATCTATTATCTGGACTGCTGTCCAAAAACATACCGAATTACAACTCTAAGACATAAGTTTAACACACACCCCAAACATTTTTTTAGACTGCTGTATTTTTCCTACTGAAAACAGTGTTCCTAATATCGCCCACTATATGTTCCTATATTATTTAAACTGATTTAAATAAAGTGTAACTTATGTTAAGGTCTATTTTCTTTATTAAACATGAAAATTAAGCACAACAAAATAGTAAGTAACACAAGACAGCTTTTTTGCATTTTTAGGAATATAGTTGAAGTATTCTTTTAACACTTTTCCCCTAATTAAAACAACAAAAAGAAAGGGCATTGTTAGGTGATAGGACATCAACCATGTATTTATTAAAGGTAATATTTTTTAAATATAGTGTTCCTTAAAGGACTAGGGCGATATTGGGAAAAACCTAACTCTCAAACATGGCGGCATCCCTCTTCGGAATCGGATCGCAAACCAAAAATTAAACTACACCAAAATGTAGACAATTATAGTCGCTATCACTGCCTCAAATGGTATAACATTATGACTTGAACTTTACTGATTATACTTTAAGTAATGAAACATGATTATTACTTCACCTAACACGAAAATCAGTAAAATTTCCCAGAGAAAAGAAAACACAGGTTCAAATGGATTCCTCAAACAACTAATGATGGGGGCAGCTTTGTAGTTCCGGTAGTGGCCACCATATGCCACTAAACAATCAAGAAGAAACCGTGGTTTGATCCCTACATCAAATTTTGGACGAATCTATCAAGGGGTTAATTGTCTGTCGGTTTGTCTATTCGTGGGTGTAAGAATGCGATAAAAGAAAAACGCAATGAGCTAGGTGAATACCATTTCGGTCTTGACATCAAAACTGTAAACCTGTGTCAAATTTTGGACGAATCTATCAAAGGGTTAATTGTCTGTCGGTTTGTCTATTCGTGGGTGTAAGAATGCGATAAAAGAAAAACGCAATGAGCTAGGTAAATATCATTTCGGTCTTGACATCAAAATTATAAACCTGTGCCAAATTCTGGTACCATTCAGCCAAAAAGAAATTATTCAAATTCATAGTCCATTCTCACAGTGTTACGAAATTTGACACAAACCGTGCCCTATTGTGAACGTTAATGAAAGAGAACATTCTCGCTGTTCTCTTCTGCAAGAAGCGCACTGGATTCCAGCATCAAATAGGCACGATGCATTTGAATGATAAGCTTGAGCCTGAATATGATTCCATTAGTTTTTTCAAACTTTTTAGAGTTGTCTTATGCCTTCGCTATCTACCTTTTGCTAGTTACCACTATCACGCGCGACCATTTAAATCATTCTGATAGAAATTGGATAAAAGAAAAAGTTCAGAATTCCAATAAAGTTCTTCATCACAGCATGTTTTTTAGCACATTAACAACAATTAGTATATATATTCACAACAATCAGATCTTCAATGTTAACGCATTTACCCATGTGAAACACAATACCATGATTATGAAATCTCAACAGATGAAAATGCAGCAACTTTAGATCTTAACCCACTCACCTATGATGTTTCTGACTGGTGCGTGGGCTAACGGATTTTTTGCTGTGCAAATCTGTGAGTAAGATAAAGCAGCAATTCATTTAGAAGACAAAAATCCCGTGGACACGCTCAAGTATCCCAGGTGTCCTTTGCGTTCTTATATTGTTTGAAATAATAATTAAGTTCCGAATAGGATGCGTCGTATAATTAGGAGGCTAAACAAATTCGTTCGTCAAGGGGTTAAATCTTTCTTAGTCGGCGTCGCACGTTCGACTTTTTTGTGTTCGTACGGCGTCGCATCTTATGCGACGAAGAGAAAAATTTCATATTGTTCAAAGTGAATTCGTCGCTACTATCACGTCTCGTTATAGCCCACAATTTTGATTGTGTAAGCAATAAAATAATCGACAATAAATGATTTTAATGTGGTTTTTACGCTCTGGTGGTCAAGAAAAATTGTACAACTGTTTTCATGACTGTAATTGTCTATAATGGTTGTAAAACTATTTTAAAAAACATTTTTTTTACATATCATAAATAATTCTTTTTGTGCAGATATTTATCTTAAATACCTCAAAGCAATAGATTTGAAAAATATATTATCAGAGAGTATTTTGTTTTAATTTAATACTTGGGTGCATTGCAGGGAAAACTGGAGATCAGCGAACGGGATATCACATGTATGACCACCAGTAGGTCAAGCAAAAACTGCTTGCTGACAAAAATATTTCGATTTTTTGAATTCAGGATAGAACATATATTAAATAATATTCATTATAGAACATATATTAAATAATATTCTGGATAGAACATATATTAAATAATATTTAAGGTAGAGCATATATTAAATAATATTCAGGGTAGAACATATATTAAATAATATTCAGGATAGACATATATGAAATAATATTCAGCATAGAATATATAATAAATGGTATTCAGGATAGAACATATATTAAATTGTATTCAGGATAG
>BGPR01044860.1:0-12492 GCA_013235015.1 Araneus ventricosus | reverse complement strand
ACTGAGGACTAAAAGTGAGAAATTTTGTAAGTTCCAAAAGAGAAAATGTTGGGAACACCGATAGACATAACTTAGAACTAAAAGTGAGAAATTTTGTAAGTTCCAAAAGAGAAAATTTTAGGAAAACCGATAGACATAACTGAGGACTAAAAGTGAGAAATTTTGTAAGTTACAAAAGAGAAAATTTTGGGAATTCGCAAACAACTGTTCACACTAACCGTAAGAATGTTCACATTAGCGACCTCTTTACACTATCTTTACTTTATCACTTTTCTCCTTTATTACATTATATTGCTTATTTGACATTTTAGCGGGAAAAATTGTGCTTGGATATTTTTGGCACTTAGTTCGTTTACCACTTTTAGTCTTCACTTCTAGAAGTGGTTTTTATCTAACTCGGGGTGGTTTGAAAGGTGGAGATTCACCAAAATCTCGAGGTCGAATATTTTGATGGTTACAATATTTTCACTTTGTATACGAGAGATTAGAAATGTTTGAACTTTTTTTTTATATTTTATTGGTGCGTATTTTAGTAATAGATAATAACAATTATTTCGACCAAACTATCAATGAAAAGCATAATAAAAGAAATTTCTTATACCGTTTAACCATTTAGCGTTCATTGGTTTAGCAGTGAAACCACACATTGAGCATTTTTTTACTGCGCATGGGCGAAACGCGGCGTCATTTTTCTTTCACAACTTAAGAGCCAGATATATGGGCCAACTTATATAAAAATTCCAGTTCAATACCGTTAGTATTCACAAATATATCGGCATTGCTAGAGCTAAATTGCTTTTGATCTCCAAGGGAAACAAAACGACGAGGGTTCTTGCACAAATTGATATTTTTTAAACTTGAATCTTCGAAAGTCATATTGAATTTTATGAAAGTTGAATATCCTGAATATTCACGTATACTTATAAATCAAATACATAATTTAAATTGCATTTCGATGATAACATGTTCGGAGGGAAAATAGCCCGTTACCGTTCATTGGTTTCACTGTGAAATCACAAATTTCTTGAAAATAAAAAATGCAAAATTGTTTTCCTTTACATATTTATGATCAGCTACATGCCTAATACCAATTTTTGAAACAAATTTAGTAATTTTTAAAACGAAACATGCAATGAACTTGAAAAGGTCAAAGAGAATTAGTTCTGTAATATTCGGTAAGTTATTTCTGAACTACTTTTGTTAATGAACTCCGTTTCGCAACTCCTGAATTCTATCCGAATTTTCGCGCTCTCTTTCTCTGTGAGACAAAGGCCCAGAAAACATCAGCCACGAAACTGAACTAATTATTAAAATTTACCACTCAAAAAAACTTCGAATCTTCCCATTCAAGTTTTAAAACAGGTTTATAGCTAGAAAATGTTCATCTTTAGCAGCCTATTTACTTCGATAATTCATTTTTTATAACGGCTGACCCGATTTCTGAGAACGATTCCGTTTCTAGATAGATGTGAACTAAATAAGAGATTTCTTCAGAGATCCCGTGCTTCAAACGGGGTCTCTAACTTGGCTTGGAAAGCAATTCAGCTGTTCTCTGCTCTATACAGTGTTTAACGCATTTCTTATCCATCAGTCGAGACCCAATGTTGTCCGTTCACCTGAATCATCGTCTCATGAGAACGTAACGGCGCATGTCATCTAACATCTAATTTCTCGTTGTTTTATGATATGCTACGTCACGTATGATTATGATTACGTTACGTATTTTTTCCCCTCCTGGAAATGAACGGTGGATTCTTAAATTTAACTGTAGCGGTACATTTGACGTATACCATTTAAAGACTTTTTTAAGAAACGTTTTTCACTTTTTTAGCGTTTTGTTTTCAACTTTCCGCATCAATTTTTGTCAGCCCCCTCTCCTTCCGTTTGTTTTTGTTGCCCCCCCCCCTTCCTAGTACTGTTCAGCAACGGATCCGAGACTACCACTTTTGGACGATTTTACACCGGAAAGGGGTGTCAGGCAATCAGTCATATGAGCGCATTTCCGGAGTTCTTTGTTAGATCATGATAAGTAAAATGTAAACCCTCCCATTCTTCACTTCTCACTATTTTGATGAAAATAACTCCGCCCGGCGCATGCGCAAAAGCGCGGAGGGTTTCCGAATCCGTTGTTAACCAATAAATTTCTATACTTTAAATAATATAATGCGTAAAGACCTTTCATGTTACTAACATACATTCACCTATTTTTAAGGATGACATTTTATTTTTGTATTAACTTTTTTTAAAAAATGTTTCTACGTTTTTTTGCCTTGATCCCCCTCCCCTCTACTTTCAAAGAGGCTGACACACAGGTTGTGTTTTCAAGGTTTCAGAGTTTAGCAATGAAAACCCTTCGCGCTTTTTTGCATGCGCCGGGCGGAGTTATTTCCATCAAAATAGGGGGAAAGTGAAGAATGAAGGGTGATGTTTAGGGGATAACAGCTTTGTTGCTTCAAATCCCATAACTCTTTAATTCAAATTCAGGATGATGTTTACATTTTACTGAGCGTGATCTAACAAAGAACTCCGGAAATGCGCTCATATGACTCATTGCCTGGCATCCCTTTCCTGTGTAAAATCGTCCAAAAGTGGTAGTCTCGAAATCCGTTGCTGAACAGTACTTACAGTTTTTTAAATAGAGTATAAAATACTTTTATTTTATTTTTGTTATTTTATGGATTGTGAATTGTTATGATACGCGTACATCGATTCTCTGGAGAGAAAATTTCAAATTCTTGTGTCGTTATTTTATAGACCTTTACCAAAATAAAATTAAATATTTGCAGCCTGCACGATATCCACCGCGCTTTATTTTTCAATAGCACGACTTTTTATTGGTTTATGCAAGTTTACTACCTGGTTTGGCCTTTTCTCTCAAATTAAGAAATGGACAAAGTCAAATTTCGGAAAATTTGTGTTAAATACGATAAAACTTGTCTATAACGATATTGTAAGGAACAAGAAAATGTATTGTTATAGAGAGGTTCTTATCGTTATAAACAGTTTGAGGATTTGCGCATCCAATGTTTATGTGCGTGTGCAATGTACAATATTAATATATTAACATATTTTATTGCGCTTATTGATTAATCTTATAAATAAAAGCGGATATGAAATTTATTTTATACACACATAAAATATACAGTTTTACATACCGATATAAAATTTTATATTTAAATTTTTAAGAACATAAAAATGAAAATTTTGGTAGAAAATTTGTCCTCATCGTTGTTTACGGCACCTTTAACCACTTAACTGAATAGTTTTCTTTGCTATCTAATAAGATGACCCCTCCTGTTTTGGAAAGGGGCTGTCGTTTTCATTCATCTAAGAAGGCATAGGATACTTAAGATGTTTATGGATCCTACATATTTTTTGTGTCAAATTATAAAGCTAATTAATGATTCAATTTTAGTTTATAAGACTAAAATTTCGATAATTCGATGCACGAGTATTCTCGGGCTGTTAAGTTAAGCGGTTAAATCAGTTTTATTTGCTATTTACACTTTACTTTTTCCCACATCATATCCGATGTCTTTTCTTTAAAAAAAAAAAAAACAGCTACAATCGTCTGAAAAATTCCGTATTTTTTAGTAGCATAAACTTGTATTACTTCTTGTTCGATTTCCGAATTTATTTGTTGCTTTTCTTCAAATGTCAATGTTTTACGCCGTGCCATCCTAGATTCGTGCTGTTAACACATCAAAAGCGAATTTCAAGGAACAAGTGGTCAGTCTGAAGTGCTAAATCCGAATGAACAGGTTAGTGCTTACCAGGGGTCAAAGGCGACAAACTTTTGTATACATTTCAATCACTTCCCCCAGCATCCCCCTCCTAAAACAGGCTGCGGTTTCTTGCCATCTCCCACCAATTCTCCTCTTACCTGACATTCTTTGACCATAGTGTGACTTTTTCCAAAGATAAAAGAATCGGGATTGTGCTGTACCAGCTTTATAAAGAGGTAAAATTATCCTTATAGATAGGTGAGTCTTTAAAACGATTATCGTTGTAGGCAGGTTGAAGTTCATTGAGTAAATAGGAATCGTTGTTTATCGTTATAGGTAGTATCGTTATACATATGATTCACTGTAGTTTACCATCCTTCTTTTAACTTATCTATAAAATGATAATATCATATTTCCTGGTTAAAAATGGCAAATTAGGACGATATGTTCAATTTTGCTTTCTCCTTTCTCAAACAAAATTATTTACAGGTACGACATTTTTTTTTAATGTTGATTGCGTAATCATCAATTAAAACATTAATTCCTGGTTATTTAAGGAGTGTTATGATGAACTAAGGTGGAAGCTAATGAAGTTAAATGCGAATTGACGCAGAAAATGCGCTCTATATGGCAAAGACAGCTTGAAAAGAAACGGACATTAAGATACGATAAGACCCTTCAGCAATAAGATGTCAAAGACACATTGGTACATTTAATTGTTAGTCACAATATATGCAATATAACACCTACAATTTTAGTTTTTAATATGTTTCCATACATTCGAAGGTAATGAAATGGCAGATTTATTGATGCTTTGAAAATCGGGCTTCTAATTTTGAGCACAAAAATAGCAAATCGGACAGCTCAAATTGGATGGAGGAAGTATTATATTTTAATGTACACTGAGGAACCAAAATAATAGGAACACTCTGCTACGCAGTACTAATCGTACTGAACTTCCTCTGGCTTTAATGATAGCCGATATTCTTCTAGGCGTGGACGCTACAGGTTGCTGAAACCATTCAGGAGGAATATTAGTATTTATGCTAACAAAATGACAAATCTTTTAATCCCCTCAAATTGGATTAGTTCTGAACAGATCTTCCTTCTTCATCTCTCAAATGCATCACACATGGACTCTCGATATGATGGAGAAACAAATATGAACTGCCAGACTAGACAATCCTTTTCCACTCATCAAATGTCCAGTACCGGTGTTCTATAGTTTATCGAAGCTACTTTTCTTCGGTTTTGCAACGAAATCAAAAGTTCTCTTGTTGGTCGCTGGTTATTGAAATTAATTTGTCTTGAGATCGTCTTATAGAGTACGGATATGCTTTGTAGTGATCCTTAGTTGTATTACCCTACTACTAATAGTTATATCGTTACGAAAATCATCTGGTGAATGTACGGTGAAAGCAGTCCATTAAGCCAAATAATAGAGAATGACGTTTCATTCTCGAATATGCCGGAAAACACGAAGCTCAGGTAACAGGAAAAACAGCATTTGCACAAATTAGCAACACAAGCGGACAGCAAATCACTAATAATAACATTAATAGCATAAACAGCGTCAAACAACTGACCAACTCGCTAGACTCCGAAGATGTTCGTCGTCGTTCAGCAGTTCCGGGTATTTATAGTCTTCCCGACAGGTGGTGACGTCATATAGAATCATATAGAACATTCTATATATATCTGCTCCTAATAGGGATATCAAGAAAATTCTAGTATTTGTGAGGACCTCCATTTTGTCGCCAAAGTCGACAAAATGGTCACGAAGTTTGTCGCCAAGATCAGGGGCATTGGCTTCTATTTTCCCCGGTAGCTAGTAAGAACCTCTTCAAACGTCCCTTTCCAACCATAGGACTAACATGGCTGGAAGCACAATTACAGGTTCGCAACACTATAAACAGGTAGAGTTTAAGTGCTGTACCCTTCTCATCTGCATGAGAATCAGTAACGAGAAAAACGTTAGTAACAGATCATGAAGTAAATAAAAAGAAAATAAGAATAATAAAAAAACATAAAAAAATTAATTTAAAAAATACAGGAAGTAATAAAATAAAAAATTCCAGGGATATTATGACTGAAATGAAATTATTCAGCTTGAATTTTTGTTTTAATCGAGGGAGAATAATCTCATAGAGGTATCAGTTGACAAAATTAATTGAATTTGTTTTATTTGAAGATTTAGGGTGGCTTGAGAGGGATACTGCACTTCTATTCTCTGCTTTGTAGCTCTTCTGTTATCATACCGTTTTCCAAGTCACTAAAATATCTTGTTTTTCCATAAACAGGCGAATTGCAATTTTACTGGTGCTTGTTTAAACTTATTAACAGTGAATCCAGTTTATTATATCAACGCATGTTCCGTAGGGAGGAGTCGAAATTTGAGTAAGTGGTATTCTTGATATTGCTGTCACTGGGTGTATTACAAAATAGCAGTTAGTCTATACTTATAAAAGGCAATGTTTATTGTGGTGTGTGCGCGCGATGTCCAGACGAATATATCGCACTTATAGCCATGAAATTTGGCGCACAGGTAGTCGTAATGATGACTCAATGTACCTCGAAGCCGGAATTTTAAAATTTAATCTAGCAAATTTTTTATTTAGTGTTTTGTGTTGTTTTGGGTCATTTTTGGCACGTTTACGGCTGTAGTATCTTTTCTAATGATCGCTGAAAAACAATCCATGCACCATTGGATAGAACAAACAATTTTCGTTCTAATGAAATTTGTTTTGAGCTTCAAACGTAATTTACTGAATTTTGAGAAATTTTTAAATAATAGTCAGTTTTCCTATCGAAATTTTATTTTTGTTTCTAAATTTGCTGCAAACGACGTTCTAATAACACTATTATTTTCAATTTTTTTCAGCTTATAACTGGAACGGTTCTGTCGGATTTAAAACAAGAACGGTTAAAATAGCTTTTTCCATTTTTTTTAATTAATTTTTTCCTGGTCAGTTGAAAGATATTTTTCTCTATCGAGAATAGTCGCGTGGAAGTTTCTCCGGAGCCTTTCCAACATGCATTGTTGCAATTTCATTGGCTGACGGTGCCGACTGCAGGTTACGTCATAACTTTCAACTGAATGACTTCAATTATTATTTTCGGCAGTATCTTAACGTGTTTATGTCTCGCATATTTTACTTGCTGTATAATAATCATTTTCACGTTGCAATTTTTTATTATTGCTTCGGATTAACGTACTCTGTATTGTTTTTCTAGAGTTGAAATGTCATTATCGCGAAGAAAAATAAGCGGGAAAATGAATAATGCGTATCTTTTATTGTTTTCAGAACTTTTTCATGTCCTTGTGGGCGTTTTTTTTTTCATTTTGTTGAAGTCCTGATTACACGGGCAACGCCGTGAGCGTATTGCTAGTAAATTATAAAACAATATCGTCTAAAATACACCATGAATCAAATAAAAAAAATTTACTTATAATCCGGCATTATACATGACTAAAAACATAAACGTAAATAGCTTATTATAAGAACTTCAGCGGAATAGTAATTATAGAGATAGGTAATTTTATCGCTAAGTAAGCTCTCATTGGATAATGACTATAGTGTAATCTGGTTGTCACTACTATGTTTTGTGTGTAGACATCCATTTCCCTTATAGTACATGGATGGTCCATGTTACCGATGACCATATGTTTTACCATAAAACGTTGAGTGTTAAGGGAGGAAGGCGATTAGCACATCATCCTCCCGATGTATGATAAAGGTTGGAGGTTGCAAAAAAAGGAGATATGTAGAGGCAGTTGCGGAGAGAGACAAATTGCTAGGAATTGCAGGCATTCTCTGAGAGTTTAAAACAGAAGCCAAACAAAGGTGAGAGAAAGTCGAGTTGGGACTTTACTTTGGGGATTACTGTTAATTTCCCTCTTTTATTTCTATGGCTCTATCAGAGAGGAAGAGAGAAGAGTTCAAAGAGGAATAAATATAATAAATTAGTGAAAGGTATGTTACTCTATGCATTCAAGACTAGAATTAGAGTTGAGATCTGTAATTATAGATAAGTTCGTTACCTGAATGTTCCTATGATATTCCTTAAAGATAGAACCGAGGGTTGCGTCATTCATTTCCTTTTGTACTTGCGTTGCAAAAGTAACCTTACTTACCAATTCGATATTATAGTAATCTTTTGTTTTTCTATGCTAAAGGTTAAATTATAAAATAGAAATTAATTGTTATTATATCGAATTGCGTTTATGTATAGCGAAATATTTTATTTGAGTTAATTGATAGCCTTGGCTTCAGCCGTGCATTTGCTTTAAAAAGTTGACACGGATAATTCTTTAGTACGAAAAAAAAATTCCATTCAAGAATAAACAAAACATTAAAAAATTACACTTTTAAATTTAGTCATGTGAGCTAAAAAGGTTTTTACTTTAATGAAATGTTATTGTTCATTTTTAATGCATTTTTAAATACAGTTTCTTCTCTAAATTTTTCCCTATAAATTCTAGAAGTTTTTAATTCATTGCAAGCTTTCTGTTGTTGACCGTTTTATGTCCCCATTTAATATTTTGGAATGTTTATTAATAAACAGTTTCTCAAACGAGAACTGAATACTTTTACTTGAAAATACCAAACGATTGTAAATGGAAATCAGACAGCATTGCACAGAAAGAGCTATCGTACCTTTTGAAGCCATTCAGTTCTTCTTTTAAATTCTCATAAACCATTTGTCCTTCATGTTCATTTTTAAAAGCCTTTTATGATTTATTGAGAGAAAAATGTAGATAAAAACCAATTCAATAGCAAATTTCTTAGTAAGAAGAAAAACAAAGAACTAAAGTTCCCAAAGTTTAACGCAACCACCAAATGGTTAAAGATTCCAAACTTCCCACCAAACGATAAAAATAGACGAACAATATTCATTTTTCTCCGCGAATCAAAGCATTTAAAAGAAATTCTACGAAGAACATGCAGGCGAACTATAAAACAAAAATGCACAGGACAAACATTCTAGGCTACATTCTCTTTGTTTTTGTCCACCGAATACAAAACATTGCATACATGGAAGGCATTCTCCGCATTCAGGGGAACATTTAATTTTTAATATAAAACGCATCATTCGCGCTTGAACGAGCTTTCCATGCAAACGGCGGCGCATAGTTTCCTGGGAGAAGCCGTCTCCTTGACTACAGTTCCGCGCGGAATCTAAACATCGTTGAAAAGGGGAGAGGGGTGTTGGAAAGTTGGAACGTTAAGAGGTGGGTAAACAGCACGGCCAACTGAATCCTTCATTCTAGTCAGCAATTAGAAGGGGTTGTCAGTCTGCGGAAGAGTTTGGACTACTGAAACATTTTAGGGAACAATGTCTTCCTTTTTTTCTTAATGCACGTTTGAAGTCCGTAAACAATATCCATTGTTTCTTAATTTCATAAAAAAACATGTATGTGTGTTCGATTAGCAGTTTTTAATCTTTCAGCATTTGGGACCCCATTTCCCATACCAGTCTTACCTCAGTATTCTGGTACCTCGGGTTGGGTTGGGAGTTGGGTTCCGTTGTTAACGGGCGGAACCAAACCCAACCGGGGGTACCAGAATAGACCCCTTAGTCGCGCCACCCTTCCAATGAATTCTAGAACTTCGAATATTAATTGTCCAAGGTATATTTGTGTTAATTAATTTACATGCGCTTTCCAACTTTTACGAGAGAGGTATTTTTGTATTAATAGAAGGCTTATTTTCTTATTTTGATTTCTGTAATGGAGTCAGTTCATGTGAAGTTACAGTCACGTGACAAATGTAAATGTGTATGTCATCTCATATGTGATGCTATGACGTCACGTCCTTTTTCAACTTTCTCGCATACGACTCACAGAAAGAAAGAATATTGCAATCGTCTAAATATTCGACTTGCTGACTTTGATGAGTCTCCTTCGTTTTAGGATCGCATCTCTCTGTTCGAAAAAAACTATTTTTGGAATTATGTCAGTCTGATGTGAGCTCGGTAACTCAAAAACGCAATGAGATAGAAGGATGAAATTTGGTAAGGGGTCTTTACACCAAGATTGTAGATTTCTATCCAATTTTGGATGAAATCCTACAAATAGAAGTCTGTCTGTCCATCCACATGAATGTAAACATGATAACTCAAAATTCCAACAGTACATGAGTGAAATTATGCACATAGTGTTATCGCTATAATGGTAAATGTAAAGCGGGGGGTCCAAATATCGCCCACTTAAGCTATTATTTTAATCAGAGGGCTAATTCATGTGCAATTTGTCTAAAAACTGTTCAGATCTATTATCTGGACTGCTGTCCAAAAACATACCGAATTACAACTCTAAGACATAAGTTTAACACACACCCCAAACATTTTTTTAGACTGCTGTATTTTTCCTACTGAAAACAGTGTTCCTAATATCGCCCACTATATGTTCCTATATTATTTAAACTGATTTAAATAAAGTGTAACTTATGTTAAGGTCTATTTTCTTTATTAAACATGAAAATTAAGCACAACAAAATAGTAAGTAACACAAGACAGCTTTTTTGCATTTTTAGGAATATAGTTGAAGTATTCTTTTAACACTTTTCCCCTAATTAAAACAACAAAAAGAAAGGGCATTGTTAGGTGATAGGACATCAACCATGTATTTATTAAAGGTAATATTTTTTAAATATAGTGTTCCTTAAAGGACTAGGGCGATATTGGGAAAAACCTAACTCTCAAACATGGCGGCATCCCTCTTCGGAATCGGATCGCAAACCAAAAATTAAACTACACCAAAATGTAGACAATTATAGTCGCTATCACTGCCTCAAATGGTATAACATTATGACTTGAACTTTACTGATTATACTTTAAGTAATGAAACATGATTATTACTTCACCTAACACGAAAATCAGTAAAATTTCCCAGAGAAAAGAAAACACAGGTTCAAATGGATTCCTCAAACAACTAATGATGGGGGCAGCTTTGTAGTTCCGGTAGTGGCCACCATATGCCACTAAACAATCAAGAAGAAACCGTGGTTTGATCCCTACATCAAATTTTGGACGAATCTATCAAGGGGTTAATTGTCTGTCGGTTTGTCTATTCGTGGGTGTAAGAATGCGATAAAAGAAAAACGCAATGAGCTAGGTGAATACCATTTCGGTCTTGACATCAAAACTGTAAACCTGTGTCAAATTTTGGACGAATCTATCAAAGGGTTAATTGTCTGTCGGTTTGTCTATTCGTGGGTGTAAGAATGCGATAAAAGAAAAACGCAATGAGCTAGGTAAATATCATTTCGGTCTTGACATCAAAATTATAAACCTGTGCCAAATTCTGGTACCATTCAGCCAAAAAGAAATTATTCAAATTCATAGTCCATTCTCACAGTGTTACGAAATTTGACACAAACCGTGCCCTATTGTGAACGTTAATGAAAGAGAACATTCTCGCTGTTCTCTTCTGCAAGAAGCGCACTGGATTCCAGCATCAAATAGGCACGATGCATTTGAATGATAAGCTTGAGCCTGAATATGATTCCATTAGTTTTTTCAAACTTTTTAGAGTTGTCTTATGCCTTCGCTATCTACCTTTTGCTAGTTACCACTATCACGCGCGACCATTTAAATCATTCTGATAGAAATTGGATAAAAGAAAAAGTTCAGAATTCCAATAAAGTTCTTCATCACAGCATGTTTTTTAGCACATTAACAACAATTAGTATATATATTCACAACAATCAGATCTTCAATGTTAACGCATTTACCCATGTGAAACACAATACCATGATTATGAAATCTCAACAGATGAAAATGCAGCAACTTTAGATCTTAACCCACTCACCTATGATGTTTCTGACTGGTGCGTGGGCTAACGGATTTTTTGCTGTGCAAATCTGTGAGTAAGATAAAGCAGCAATTCATTTAGAAGACAAAAATCCCGTGGACACGCTCAAGTATCCCAGGTGTCCTTTGCGTTCTTATATTGTTTGAAATAATAATTAAGTTCCGAATAGGATGCGTCGTATAATTAGGAGGCTAAACAAATTCGTTCGTCAAGGGGTTAAATCTTTCTTAGTCGGCGTCGCACGTTCGACTTTTTTGTGTTCGTACGGCGTCGCATCTTATGCGACGAAGAGAAAAATTTCATATTGTTCAAAGTGAATTCGTCGCTACTATCACGTCTCGTTATAGCCCACAATTTTGATTGTGTAAGCAATAAAATAATCGACAATAAATGATTTTAATGTGGTTTTTACGCTCTGGTGGTCAAGAAAAATTGTACAACTGTTTTCATGACTGTAATTGTCTATAATGGTTGTAAAACTATTTTAAAAAACATTTTTTTTACATATCATAAATAATTCTTTTTGTGCAGATATTTATCTTAAATACCTCAAAGCAATAGATTTGAAAAATATATTATCAGAGAGTATTTTGTTTTAATTTAATACTTGGGTGCATTGCAGGGAAAACTGGAGATCAGCGAACGGGATATCACATGTATGACCACCAGTAGGTCAAGCAAAAACTGCTTGCTGACAAAAATATTTCGATTTTTTGAATTCAGGATAGAACATATATTAAATAATATTCATTATAGAACATATATTAAATAATATTCTGGATAGAACATATATTAAATAATATTTAAGGTAGAGCATATATTAAATAATATTCAGGGTAGAACATATATTAAATAATATTCAGGATAGACATATATGAAATAATATTCAGCATAGAATATATAATAAATGGTATTCAGGATAGAACATATATTAAATTGTATTCAGGATAG
>BGPR01044859.1:0-12493 GCA_013235015.1 Araneus ventricosus | reverse complement strand
ACGACCAGTCGAGTAAGGATATATAAACGGAGCCAACCGAGAGGTCACGACCAGTCGAGTAAGGATATATAAACGGAGCCAACCGAGAGGTCACGACCAGTCGAGTAAGGATATATAAACGGAGCCAACCGAGAGGTCATGACCAGTCGAGTAAGGATATGTAAACGGAGCCAACCGAGAGGTCATGACCAGTCGAGTAAGGATATATAAACGGAGGCAACCGACAGGAGAAGATGACTTTGGAGTTTCGTCTGCAGTGCGAGCTGGAAAGCCAGTGAATTGAGTGCTATGAAAGTGCTGTTAATGTCATTCTTACTGATTTGCTGACTGTTTGTGGTGCTAAATCCGAAAGTGCTCTTAATGTTATTTCTAGTAAGTTGTTGTCTCTTTGCGTTGCTAATCTGTATAAGAGCTATTGTTCCTGTTACCTATGTTTCGTACCCCAGCGGAGGGACACCGCGAATTCGCGGATGAGACGCTACCGCATTAGTAAGCAGGCTGTCGTCAACCCGATGGCACAATAATGGTGGAGTGGCTCTTCGGGCCCATTTCCGATGGCAGGTCGTACCCCGGTAAAACGGGGGATTGTTGCATGTGCCGCTCGTAATGGGGTTATTATGCAGGAACCACAGCGCCTGACTATCTGTTGCTGCGATCGGTCTTCCAGTTGTTTACCCGGATGCTTTGGCAGGGCGGGGTGATGTTCCTTTTGTCCTTACCTATGCTTCGTGTTCTCCTGAATATCCGTGAATAAAGCGCTATTCTCCATTCTCCTGCTTGTTGCACTGTTTTACGTCATCCATCCACAAGACGATTTTTGTAACTATATCTTTCAAGAACGTGAATGACAAAAGACTTATTAAGAGCTTTTTACAAGTATTTACAATACAAATACTAAGAGCAGGCATATTAAGGGTAAATACGACACTAACTTAAAATACTACACTAGCGTGTTGTTTCAGAAGAAAGTGATTAAAGTAAACATTTTTAAAGAGTATCTCTTTCCTTTACAAGACTTTTCTTCGGATGTAATTTGATACAGATATACAGTTTTGCAGTAGACACCACACAGATCTAACTTGCTACCATTTGGAATTGTCATATTCACATTCACATGGACAGATAATTCAAAAATGCATCTGTCGATGTTTCTTGACATTTATAATACCTTCTATATGCTAACTTCATCTGCCAGTAAGCAGACGCAATAGAATTTGACGATAAGAAAAAAAAATTTATTGATTAGAAGGAACTGAAACGGATAAAATGATACTACATAAATAAGACAAATATGATAATATTAACATGTTAATCGCCGAAGTACAAAAAAAACCCGTTTCGACCTTGTCAGTCACGAGAAACAACTGGCTCATTATATATGCACAATCATTGAAATATTACTATTATTATTTTTTGACAAAAACTGTCAAAATAATGTTTTTGAACGTAGTCAAGCTAACGAGATAAGTTTTTCTCCTGCGACTTTCTATGCCAAAACTGGAGGCCTTTACGTAGGCCAAACAGCTTATTTTGATAAGTAGGACAAACTTTATATGTCATTGTGTATTTAGATCGTCGTTGAGCTAGGGATAAAAAAAATTAAAATTTAAGTTACAGAATTTGATTACCCGAACAAATATATTACCTGTGAGACACACTTGCTTCACATGGCGATTAATGTTTTAACAATGCTACAGAGTGTTATAAATTCTATAAATTACATCTAATCTGAGCGGAAAAATTCATTGGTATATATAGGATTAAGAAGGGATTTGGAAAATTGCTCCCCATATGACACAAATCTGTGCGTAACGGCAGATGTACTTAGGTCTTTTTAGGACATGTATTCCTGCACATTATCTAAGCAGCATGATACTGTTTCGTTTCTTAAATCACAAGACCTAAAACTTTTCAGTACGCCAAATGTTGGATCAATGCAGTCACACAAATCAACATTTCTCATCTGTATGCACTGCCGATTAAATTAATTTTTGCTTCTAGTAAAATCATCTGACCTTATTTTATAATCAACACATTGGTCTTTATATGAATCGGCAGTCTTTTGAAAAGTGTTTGTTTTAGACCAATGGTGGTTAATTAACCAGGAGACATGCTATAGCATTTCTCTTCTAGTGTTGTGATGTCATCCAGATCATTAATTACTAATCCAGCATCGACTGTAGGGGTTGATGGCATATAAAAATTGGTTTCAAGGTATATGCTTAAAAGCAAACCGCTACCAACACTACTTTGTGAAGTTTTTAGAGATTTTATAATATCTATTTTCTTGTTAAAAGTTACTTAATTAAAGTAACGAAAGTTACGCCCGTTACTGAGATATTGCTTGGAGCAAATATTCCCGTTGAATGCGCATTCTTCTATAAAGATCGATGGATCATGTCCTTTCAGAAAACGTTACTCTTCTCCCATTTCGTACCATTTCTTCGTGAACTCTAAATGATAATTATTTTTTATTTCAGTAATGATTGATTTATTCGAAAATATGTTACAGCTGTGATGTATTTCAGCATAGCATGACGAATTGTGGCTCCTTCTTTATCAAAAATAATATGTTTATTGGACGTGTTCCACAGCACAAACATGTAAAACAAACACATACACTTACATCACAAATATTACATCACTCACTTACATCGAATTCCATGTTAAATTCATTCTTCTTTTCCTTTGCAAGGCAACGTTAGCAAAAGACAAAAATATCCTTGCCACACTATTTTTATAACCTTAAGAAAAGAATAATACCAAACGATTTTTTAAATTAATTCTTTTCATGACCAAACAATTTTTATATCTAATTAATTTCTTTCCTTTAAATATTTTAATAATTCTACATATATATATATATATATATATATATATATATATATATATATATATATTCGTTACGAATATTATTCAGCGAACGACTTCTTGGCGGTCAGAATATGTTAGCAGTTGTCCTTCAGAATTTATAGAATGAAAACTTCTCCGATCTTTCATTCGATTTAAGTTGCAGATACTGATTGCAGGAAATTCTGCCTTTTGCTGTAGTAAAACATTAAAGTTTACAATCTCAGGATACTGTTGATGAACTCGATAAATGTTTGCCATTTTGAAAGTGCCAGTTTCGAAACACAATGATAGTGTCGAAGTCCAAAGAACTTTGCTGAAAAAGAAAGAAGTTAAATATACTCGGGAAAGAGAATAAATTGAGGAATTTTTCAGAAAATCCATCTTGGATTCATGGTTTCGATTGTTCAAAAAATTTATTCAGAACGGAATAAAATTTTGAAATTGCCACACCTAATTTTTTTCACAGAAACTTGATCCTCACAGTACGAGTATAACGGTGTTTTTGGCGCGAAAAATCACGGCGCTGGGCATAGACAAAATGTGATAGCGACAAACATAGTGGTGACCAGAAGACGAATATCTTTTCCACTGACCTCACAGTCCACACCAGGCCTTCAGCTCTGAACCTAGCCTAGTTTTATCTTTATATGTCTGAATTATAGTTCCATTCCCTAAAAAAATGCTTTTGCCTCTTCTGTTTTGTTTCTTCTAATATAGATGGCGCCATGACTCTAGTGTTTTCTTTAATAATTCCTCCTTTTAAAAGAAAGTTAGCGTGGGTTTGCGATTACGTGAAGGCTTTTTTCTCAACTATGGGCATAGGGTAAGTTTTTATTTAAGAAGGCTAATTTTAATACATCTAGATGGCTGAAAATTTTAATCAATCTCATTAGCGTTTTGATGTTTGTGTTTTTCCTCTTTCTTTTGAAAATATGCTTTTTGGTCTACAGATCTCCTTTCTCCTTCGTTTGGGAAATTTCGGGCTAAGAGAAGCTATGTTTGGCGTAATGCTAGCTTCTAACAGAAAAATTTCCCAATTATTATTTTGAATAAAGTTCTTAGCCCTTGAAAAAATGGACTATAATGGATTCCTTGTTCTGCTTTTGGTTTTATTCGATTACCTCTGAGTTTATTTTGTTTTTTGGCTTTCTTTGTATGATCTTCATTTCCATTGCCTAGTGGATCTTTCTCGGAACCAAAAGAAGATACGATTGTAAGCATATTTCAGCTCTGAAGTATGCTTGCTTTACTATTGCTTCTCTTTCTTTTATTGGATGTTTTAGCTTTATTCTTTGTCTCTGCCTAGCGCAGCCATTTTTCGCACTAACAATACTGCTCCAACTCCATTTTAAATTTTTTACTATGCAGATCACATTTTCGTGCAAAAAGAGTACACTGTAAAAAAAATCCCGTAAAATGTACGGTTTTAAACTGGCAGCTGGGTTGGTTGTGCAAAACCGTAAAAG
This sequence comes from Araneus ventricosus, assembly GCA_013235015.1. NCBI lineage: Eukaryota > Metazoa > Arthropoda > Arachnida > Araneae > Araneidae > Araneus > Araneus ventricosus. The sequence goes on along the minus strand of BGPR01044859.1, from coordinate 8,174 downwards.
TTACGGAGTAAATCCGTAGGCACAACGGTTTTTTACCGTATGAAATCAGGTTTTCTCCGTAAAAATTAAGTCATCGAAGTAAGTGACGTCATCGACTGAGTTGAGTTGTTTTTCTCCTTCTGTTCGAGTTGAGTTGAAATGTGCTGATGTATATTATCAATTAGGAATATTAATTAATCAAGGCTTTATTATTAATTTCAATTAGTTTAATTAATATAATTTTTAATTGAACTTACTTGGACGATTTCGATGCAAGATGGTGACAAAACTTCAAACTCTTCCGAGCCGGGGATCGAAACCGCGTTCTTAGAAATAAAAGGCAATCGCTCTAACCACTAGACTACCGAAGACTTCATAAAATGAAGTAAAAATAGTCTATTTGAGTTTTAAAGTCACTATAGCTCTAGTGGCACCACCTAGTGGTGTAAAAATCAACTATTGCCAGAACACGTGTTTTATGGTTAGCTTTCATGAGTGACAACAGGTTACTGCAACATGTGTAAACAATAGCGGAGATGGAACCCTATTAAAAACATGAAATGAATGCAATAAAATTACATTTAAGAAAAGGGAAAGTTATCGTACGGAAAGCAATACCGTATGACGAAAAATAGAATTTGAACTGACGGTTTTAAACCGTTTATGGCTGGAGCGGAAAACGGTGAAAAACCGTTTTGTCCAAAAAACAGCATTAAACCGTCAAATATACGGAAAAAGTCCGGGAAAAAACGGATATTTTTTACAGCGTATGTGACGCATTTTGAAACTTTCGAAATTTTGCCACTGTAACCGTATTTGTGAGAGCTGGACTATTATTTTTCACATTAGACTTCAGCGTATAATACCTGCATTCAAAATTTTATTCCCTTCACACAAACAGTATGCTCTTTAAAGTGTTATGTCTCGGTTATGTTTTTTCTATGATCACCCTGTATTTATTTTAAGTTAAATATTGTATCCTTATTGTATTGGAGATGGATGGATTTGATTTAATTTGTTGACGAAGGACTATTGAGCTCATGTAATTTTCATGTGCTTCATTACTGATTTCTATCCACATTGAAATATGGATTTTCCCATTTTCGTTCTTAGAATGTTTGTCATATTTCTCCGCTTTTATTAATCACGTGATAACTGTATCATAATTAAAGTATTGCTATGGTATTTTTATTTCGTTCGTGTGATCGCAGTGGATGATTATTTCACGTGAAGAAAATATTGTTGGATTGGGTAGTATTCTGCTGATAGGAAGAAAGCACAGAACATGACTCTGTCGCCTTGCGCGTGGAATTATTGTGATACCTGATCAATTGAATGGGCGTGGCTTAAAATAAGTAATTGTGATAAACCGCTCAATTACCGATGCATAAGGGAAAAGAAAAGGCATACAATACGAAAAGTATTAATCAAAATAAAAAGTATAGAGAGAAGGACAAAAGGAATATATACACTCTCTGTAAAATAATATAAAAATTTAGAAAAGGTACAAAAAACGCAGAACAATACAAAGAGAATAAATGCACAAAAGAATATAGGAACAAAACAAAAAGGATAAATAAAGAATAAGAATATAATAATAACACAAAAATAATCTATCCACGAAATACAGGAGACTATCAGACGCCACAAAAAGCATTTCATATTGAAATGCAGAAAATAATCTTAAATATATGCAAATAGAATAGCAATGCAATTTTTAGATAAACTGATAAAGTGATGAATTAATTAGCTTTCTAATCAGACTTGAAAAACTGGCTGTTGCCATTTTTATATCGATTAATATTGTGAATTTTGGTCCTTGAAATGGAGGACAGAAAACCTCTGACAGGTATCTACTCACATTCCATATGATATGATGCCGATCACACAAACGCAGCGACCTTTCAGTCTCCACTTCAACATTAATCCCGAGGCGACTTTTTCTTCTAGCTACTTTAAAACCGGCAGTTTGTGGGAGAAAGCGACACGAATTGGACTCTCCCAACCTGGGTGGTCATTTACCCCACCGCCCTACCTCCTGCTATAACCTTCCCTTAAGGCGCAAGGAAATGGGTTGTGGTCGGCAAGGATAATTGGACCACCTACCTCGCTAATCTCCTAAGCGATCTCAGAACCTCACCTCCCCTCAAAAAGGCCAACCACCTCAGACCTGCCTTCCTCGCTGTTCGCAAGCTCTAGTGTCGTATTCGTCTTCTAATCACTTTGAGAGTTCTGAGGTCTGTCCCTAAACAGCGTATGAATAGTTACTTAACCAAATTAATCTAAACCCTCGTCGAATATTTAACCCTCGTGTAGCTTTAACTCTTTAATCCCGAGACGACTTTTTTCCTCCTGGCCCCTTTAACGTCGGGCCTGTTTGGGAGGACGCGACATAAATTGGACTCTCTCATTCTGTGTGGTCATTTAACCACTCCCACCCCTTCCCTTAAGGCACACGAAAATGGATTGTGATGGGCAAGGATAATTAGACCCCCTACCTCGCTCATCTCCTAAGCCATCTCAGAACCTCACCTCCCCTCAAAAGAAGCCAACTGCCTCAGACCGGCCTTACTCGCTGTTAAGGGGAAATGTTTGGACCTCCCGAGACAGACTCGCTCGGTGTCAGAGGGTTAAACATCATGATGTGATCACTAGCAATAGAACTATTTACAGATAATTTCTAGCATATTAAAACAGAAGCTATTACGCAGCTCAAAATTGTGACGTTTTATGATATTGTCACGCGGAAGATTTGCAGGTGTCTTTTCTTCGAAGAATATTGCCCCACAGTAACGCTAAGTGAACTCTTTCCGCAACCATATTTTAAACATAAATATTTCAAACCAGTTCTTCACAGACGGGGAATCAATTTTCGTGGATGTGCGGTTTCATCAGAATTGTGCCACAACCATAGGGCCAGATCTTCCATGAATTTTCTAGCTGCATTATCTCATTTTTCTATGTTTTCCAGATAGTCCATGGTCACCTATGTTTGACCTTTCCATATGCATATTCTAAAAGCTTCTGTATAAGAGAGTGTTGGAAATATGTCGAGAATTCCAAAATAATTCCTAGCTGTAAAAACAAATTATCAAAGTAACAACTGGAGCGACTGATGGTTCCAGAAAAAGTAAACAAGATATATGGAAGGAAACGATCAATTTCCAGAAAACATTTAACTTGGAAATAACGTAGGAAATTAATTTAGCTTTAATTTAATTTTTAAGCATCGTTTCTGAGTGTTAGATTTATTATATATTTCAATTACAAAATATAACATTAATTATTTATGCTGAGAAATATAATCTATGAAAAATAATATGCGTTAATTCTACGAAAAGTTGTCCATAAATTTACAGAAATGACATAGTCTTAAATAAATAATAATAAAGAATTTATGCAAAATATCATATCAAAATTTAGAAGGAATTACTAAAAATATATATATTTCTTTTTTCTGAAAAAGTTGTGATAAATAATCGCATACAAACAAAAGAAAATCGAAGAAACTATGTATAATGTGATATTAATTAACGATACGGGTTCATTTATTGAAAAATATTTCAATTTTCATGCCAAATTCTATAAACGCATGTGTAGATAGAGCGAAAGAAGGGATAATGGCATGTAACTGTTCCTTCGGAACGATTACTTACAATTGCTTGACAACCTTTTTCAAGTGTTTACAGTAGGACAATAGAGAGACAACGGCACTGACACAGCACTTGAGTGCAATAATCGGCAAAATGCAAACTTAATGTCCTAAATCAAAATTACATGCGGTATAGCAACCTTAACTGCGACCATTATCCCAATTATGAATTGCATGCAATAAAAATAAATAAGGTACTCAATGATAAAAATACATGCGTAAAAAGTTTTGCTTCTCGAATATAATATCTACTGAGGAATTTTCACGATTCATTATTTCTCTTAATTGCTCAATTAGAACACTAAATCCTTTTTCAAGTGTTTACAGTAGGACAATAGAGGAGCAATGGCACTGAGGCGGCATTTGTGTGCAATAATCGGCAAAATGTAAACTTAATGTCTTTAAGCAAAATTACATACTGCATAGCAACCTTAATTTCGACCATTATCCCAATTATGAATTGCATGCAATAAAAATAAATAAGGTACTCGATGATAAAAAATACATGCGTAAAGAGTTTTGCTTCTCGAATATAATATCTGCACGATTTTCACTGATATTCATTATTTCTTAATTGCTCAATTCTCAAATCCTTTTTCAAGTGTTTACAGTAGGACAATAGAGGAGCAATGGCACTGAGGCGGCATTTGTGTGCAATAATCGGCAAAATGTAAACTTAATGTCTTTAAGCAAAATTACGTACTGCATAGCAACCTTAATTTCGACCATTATCCCAATTATGAATTGCATGCAATAAAAATAAATAAGGTACTCGATGATCGCCACATGCGTAGTTTTTTAGCTTCTCGAATATAATAATATCTACTGAGGAATTTTCACGATTCATTATTTCTCTTAATTGCTCCAATTAAACCCTCCTTTTCAGTGTTTGCAGTACCGGGACAAGAACGAAAGTGGCACTGAGGCATTTGTGGTAATAATCGGCAAAATGCAGCAATGTGCTTTGGCAAAATTACGTACTGCATAGCAACCCTTAATTTCGACCATTATCCCAATTATAGATTGCATGCAATAAAATAAATAAGACACTCATTGATAAAAAATACATGCGTAAAAGTTTTGCTTCTCAAGATATAATAATATCTACTGAGGAATTTTCACAATTCTCGTATTTCTTAAATTGCTCAGATTAAGAACTAAATCCTTTTTCAAGTTGTTTACAGCTACAATAGAGGGACAACTGCACTGACCGCATTGTGTGTGCAATAACGGCAAAAGTAAACTTAAGTCTTTTACAAAATTACGTACTGCATAAGAACCTTAATTTCGACCTTAATTATGAATTGCTGCAATAAAATAAATAAGGTACTCAGATGATAAAAAATACATGCGTAAAAAAGTTTTGCTTCTCGAATATAATATCTACTATGAATTTTCACGATTCATTATTTCTCTTAATTGCTCAATTAGAACACTAAATCCTTTTTCAAGTGTTTACAGTAGGACAATAGAGGAGCAATGGCACTGAGGCGGCATTTGTGTGCAATAATCGGCAAATATATACTTAATGTCAACAAAAATTACTACTGCGAACCTAATTTCACATTATCCCAATTATGAATTACGACAATAAAAATAAATAAGATGCATGATAAAAATACATGCGTAAAAGTTTTGTTTCGAATATAATATCTACTGAGAATTTCGATTCATTATTTCCAATTGCTCAATTGAACCACTAAAATCCTTTTCATGTTTAGGCAGACAATAGAGGAGCAATGGCACTGAGGCGGCATTTAGGTGAATAATCGGCAAAATGTAAACAATGAGCCTTAAGCAAAATTCATCTGCTACAGCAACCTTAATTTCCGACATGTACTCAATTAGAGATCATGCAACAAAAATAAATAGTAAGGATAAAAAAATGTAAAAAAGTTTTGCTTCGAGATATAATACTACTGAGGAATTCTTCACGATTCATTATTTCTATTGCAAGTTAGAAACATCTAAATCTTTTTTTTAAGTGTTTGAGACAAAGGAGGAGACATGGCACTGAGGGCGGCATTTGTGTAATAATCAAGCGTAAACTTAATGGCTCTTTAAGCAAATTACATACTGCATAGCAGAAACCTAATTTCGATCCATTATCCCACATTATGAATTGCATGCAATAAAAATAATAATAAGGTAATCTCGATAATAAAAATACATGCGTAAAAGTTTTGCTTCGATATAATATTCCTCTGAGTACTATTTCACGAGTCATGATATTTGCTCAATTAGAACACTAAATCCTTTTTCATGTATAAAAATAAAACACTGAAAAAATGCTTAGAAATTAGTTAACGTTGCGTTAGCCCTATTGGGATTTCAATGCAGAATAAACATTCTGAATAAGATTATCTCAGGGTTGTTTTCCTTGATCAATAAAAAACCTGCTTTGTTTCTTGCAGTATAATTTTCTGATTTTGGTTTCCAAAACAGAAATTGTTGATATATTTAATCCCTAGGGATATCACTTTGTTGTAGAAGAGGTTTGATTCTATATTTTGACAGGCAGAAGAAAGATACAACGCGCTGTGCTTTTTGAGATAATTACTACATATGAGGTATCATTATTTTGGTGGTGAAACCCTCAAGATCAAATGAGAAAATTGTAGACATTTTTTTCGGTATCTGTAGAAACAGCAAAGCTACCCTTATTTAGTAAAGAGACAAAATAATTTGTAATAGAAAATGTGTTTCCCTGCAATATACATCAATGAGTATCTAAATCAGAACTCTCAACTGCTGAAAGTTTTCTAAGTCAACAATACTTCAAGAACACATATAGAAATCCTTTAATTTGCTTTAATTTTTTCGACAATGTTCTTATTTAATTTTAAATTAATTTGGTTTCTATTCCCAACCGATGGTCCAGGTGGGGATTTTTTTCACTATAGTACTAAATTCATTCTAGTTAACATGTTAATGAGATGAGGCGAAACTAATGAATTAATAATTTGAAATTCAATCAAACAAGTACATTTACGGTCATCCAAAGGTAACGAATGGTTCGGTATGCAGTCTCGATAATTCGAGGTCTCGATTGTTCGAGTTTTCCATAAATCGAGTTAGTGAAAAAAAAAAAATCAGTTTAGCTCCCAAATAATGACCAACACGTGAAGAATTACTGCATCTGTGGTTTTCATTGTTGTTCGATGGGTCATATCTCTGCGCACGCCGAAGCCACCTGCAGAAATGCCCTCTCCAAAGAAAACGGGATATATAAGATCCATATATAGGAGCAATGTGTTTAAACAATTGACAATTATTTTAAGATATAATTAGCCTGTTGCTATCAGCTTGTGATAATCTAATAATATGTACGTACATTTTCATTTAAATAAGCTGTACTGCAATTTAAAATTGCTTTTATTTGTTTATTTATTAAATTTATGATTTCGATCATTCGAGTTTTCGATAGTTCAGTAGTCCCGGTCCCCTCCACCTCAGCGAATTATCGAGACTCTACTATCTCAAAAATGTTATATAATCAAAACTTTGGCCCCGCAATATTAAACCTAATATTACATAGTAGTTCTGTGAATAGTAGATCCCGCCCCTCAAATAAAGAAATCAAAAGATTTTCACTTCATCGCAATTTTTTTAAAAAACACTTAGCAAATGTTATTCATTGTGAAGAGGCATTTGTAGGGACACCAAGTCATAATTTGACTCTCGAGGAGATACACTGGTGTTCAAAAAAATTAACACATTGGTGCTACACAAATTTGGAGTTGGATACAATGGTTCATAATCAGTTGCGGAGAGCCATGGGACATACAGCAGTCGCATTTTGAAAATCTCGTTGTGTGACGGCATTTGGGAAGTGACCAGAAAGCGATATAAAAGACAAAAAGGGATTTCGACTCATCTAGTTTCCACAGAAAGCTGATAACGAGTTGAAACTTTTTCAATGTTCAATGATCAATGGTTTCGTTTGATGTGCATATATTTAGATGCATTTTTCGTAAAATAGCACGAATATTCTGGAAAATACAAAGGTTAAATATAAATTTGTTGATAGCTGTTTTTCCTGTTTTTGTTAAATCTAATCTTGTTTTCTCTTTTCGTGAAAGGTTCTTCATTCTGCAAAACGGTTCATATTATAATGTCAGCCTCCACCAAAGTTTATTTTGGTAATAAAAGAGTGAGTGGCAATGGAACATTAAGATTGTGACATCAAGTGGTAAATAAACACAGTTTATCTCTATTTATCGCCATTGCCATCGCTATCCACATTTCGCTAAATAAATGTTATCATCTAAACTATTTCCTTTTATACCTTGAATGAATTGGAGTCGATAGGATTTGTTTAGTAAAACGATACCACTTTTCTTCAGTAATGCCGCCGATATTATTGGAAATGAGGTCAGACTGGGGTATAGTAAAGGCTTTTCCCAAGAGGCACTTTTACGTAAATGTAACTCTACTAAGCTTTCGTTCCTCGTTGGGGACAGCAGCCCAAAATTTTTTTTCTACAATTTTGATCAAACTTATTCAATTTTGTGAGTAGATAGATATAACTGTGCAGAAACTG
>BGPR01044855.1:0-12494 GCA_013235015.1 Araneus ventricosus | reverse complement strand
AATAACGTTCAAACTTAAAAGTTAATGAATTACGGTCGAATTTCGACCGCTGGGCGAGCTCTAGTATATATAATATGCGCATTGCCATTGTTGAATGGAGATGTTATATGCGTTTTTAATTATTTGCGTTTAATTTTATCAATTCCTATGTGCATAGCTTGTGAAAATATTAAATGCATTTATTTGTGTCTAAGTTATCATGGGTAGAACTAATAATGAAAAATTGGAGAAAAACAGCATGAAATCCATTTGGCATAGATCAAATACATATCTTTTTGAATTTTAAAATCGAGTGAAAGTCTTTACCATGCTCCTAAGATATCATTAGGAAACATCAAATTTACGAAACAAAAAAATGACGAATTATGAATGTAAAATGTAATTTTGGATACATTTAAAAAAATTCTATCGATGTCAAAAAATTGAATATTTGTTTGCATAGCACCTTGGCCAAATAATTTTTCATTTACTGATTGTAAGGACCATCCTAATACGAGTTTGTCAAAAAGAGATCAGTAGCGGTTTTTTTTAATTAGTAAACAATTCTAGATTACTGAATTGATATAAAGAAAGCAAGCATAATTTAGCTAAAACAGTTGATACTTTGAGATAATTTATAAATTTCCCAGATTCGGGATAAAGTATAAGAAAACTAAGAAATCCTATCTTCCAGGAAAATGTTCACTTGTTTTCAAATGTTAATTGCTACAAATTATTTTCATAACATTCATACTTTGCTTCGAATAAATTGTAATATTTTAATTAGAAACTGAATTTAAACTTCATTTTTCTCCATGATGGTTTATTTATCCATTTCAAAAGTTTAAATATTTGTTTTATTTAAAAAATTAATTTTAACTGATTTTGAATCATTCATATTATTATTTTAATTTCATTTAAACACAGTTATATCCCAATGTTTACTAAAGAGATTGTCGTTAATTAACCCATTTAAAAATATTTTTTACTCACTCGATGTATTGTAAGCTTTACAGTTGAATTTAATTTCTTAGAAAACCGAAAAATATCAATTTACTTTCAAAGCTCATTGAAAAAACTTCTACATATGAAATTCGGTAAGTAAATGTTTATTATTTTAAAGCATTTATACTAAATTTCAAAAATAATTTCATCCTCTTTCAAATTAAGTTGGATTATAATTTTGTCATTCATTTCAGCATTTATTAGCTACACCTGACTCTAAATTACATAATAGGTTGATTAAGTTTGAATTAAATTTTCTGACTTCTCATTTCTGATTTCATTATATATATAGATTTTTATTGGTAGAGATTTTTGTTATATATGGCTGAGGAATTTCCCTCTTGTTCTTTATAAGTAAATACAGTTGGATCTTTGTGTATGTGCCAGTTATTAAAATAAAGCTTTTTACGGCCGGTTTTTTTTTTTTTTTTTGGCAAGAAACCAAAATTGAAAACCATTTTGTTCCTCAGGTAAAGAAAATTAGTCTTTCAATAAAAATATAATAAAAGCATAAAATTTAATTTAAATACAGTTTTTGTAAAACCAGCTTTAACCGATCGTCTTTGAAATTCAAAAACTGATATTTTGAAAAGCCATTTTTTTTTATTCTTTTTTTCCTCTTCTCCTTCAAAAATGTTAATGATAATAATAAATATTGACATCTTTATTACTAAAATTTATCTTTCATAATAATTGTCCTTTACTTACGAAATTAAAATGTAGCAATATAAACCTCTCTGGAAAGCACAGATTATTTAAAATTTCAAAACTTAAACAGCATTTTCTGTAATCCCCTTAATGGAATTTTAAACTTGTTTTTCACCATCTCTAAGCTTTCCTTCCTTTGTCAACTAGGCGCTAATGGCGTAAAAAAACAAACACTGCCAACCATATAGTTTAACTTTTCCCAAACGTTTAAACTTCACAATACCCAACAAGGCGTGGCGACATCGAGCGAATTACTCGCCAAAGGTAGCCTGCCAGATGGTTTATTTCAATGCCTTGTTTTTCCTTGGCCCTATTTCATTTAACCAAAATGCGATAAAGAGCCGTTTTTCCCCCTTTCTCCGAAACAAATGAACTGCAAATTATGCAACTGTAGCACTTAATTGTTAGAGCCAATCTATAGATTAGGAAGTAGGATTTTCCGCCTTCCATGAACTGTCGCCAGCGAAAGAATGCTCGCCTTTATGATCTACGCTAACAAAGGAGTAAAAAAATCGTTCTGAAAGGCGTGTGTTGTTGTTTTTGGAAAACTTTCTTGCTGTCTGTCTTGGGAATTGTGTTACCGTTATTTGAGCGATGTGAGAAAATACTTTTCGAAACTAGGCTGTGGCTTTTCGTAGGGGTGGACTGACGTTTCTGTTGGGTTGTAGGCTTGCGTTCGTAAAAGGAATAAAGAAATTGACAGTTCTCACGCCGGTTAAATGAAACACTTTATTTTTTAAAAATGGTACATAAAAATCGCAAGCTTTTGATATGATAATACGGTGTGAATATTGGAAGAATTTCAAATCTGTTATCAGGTATTTGAAAAAGATTAATGCAGCTATTTTTATTGTTGATTTTGTTTACGTCCTTGATTTCTCATTTAATACCGCACGGGATTCTATGTCAGATTTTCTTCTTGTTATTATTATTGCTGTTCTGTTGTTTTATCAGAGTTCTGTCACAACTGTATTACCAAGATAGTGCTAGTCTTGATACAAAAAAAAAAAAGTAAAGAGAATTATCATGTCGAACTAGCCCATATAATTACCTGCTTTCAATTATTCCAGCTACATGTACGATTTTAGAACATCTTAAGGAATTGCTTCCAATCAATTCCCTATCAAGTAACTTCTAATATCTTTGTCATTTTCTCCGTGTCTTTTTCTGCTTTTGCAGTCAAAAGATTTAAGAACTAAAAAAGATAGTAAGCCAAACAGAATTTTTATATTAAGAGTGAGTTTTATACATTCCTATTAAGAGTGAGTATATCCTAAAAGAAAAAGATCGGCTGGGAAACAAACTTTATTAATTCTTTTTGGAACTAAATCTTTAATCATTCTGTAATTTTTTTTTATCGAAAGGCGGATTCTTAGTCCGAAAGATATAGGTGAGGTTCCTCTTTACCCACTGTGTTTATTCTTTTCGACGAATACTCGAAACTTCAACTGATATCCTTTTATTACATATCTTAAAAAATATATTAGTCCTACAAAATTCTTGTTTCACATTTTTTATCGGATAACTTTTCATTAAGTGCACTTCCCAAAAGAGATACACTGTATATGTAAATTTTTAAAAGAGGTTTTTCTCCTTTTGAAAAAAAATTCTCAACTCTAAGTGTTCTTATTTCTTAAAATTTTCGAATAGATGTCTTCTTCTGTTCTGTACATTTTTATAATATGAAATGTGTAAAGTGATTTTAAGTAGAAAAAAGAAACTAATTCTATTCGGGCCTCATTCTACTTGACAAAGATTTAATCCATTAATAAGAAATTAAAGCATAGCCTACTTTTGGAATCAAATCAGAACCATCACTTTAATTTCCAATGTTACTTATACAAATAAACTCAGTTCTCTAGTTAATATTAGCATTTTATACAGTGCAGTCGTTTTCTTCTGTTTCTCAATTAAAATTAATTAAAATCTAACTCCATTAAAACTTTTAAAATCATCAGTCTAAAAGCTAAATACCATTTAAAACTCTATAATTTTCAATGAAAGTCTAAAACCCGTTTAAAAACACTTTCATCTAATACAAATTTTTTTAAAAAAACTTCATTTTCAACCAGCAATATTTTTGAATTAACTCTCCTCTTTTGATCAAACCTCACACAATGCATTGACAACGACACACGTGAGCCGAATTGTAACGCCAGACGACAATATCGAACAAAATGACGGATTAAAAACAACTGCAAAAAGCAAAAAAGAAAGGAAGGAAATGACTCCATCTTTTTTCAACAAATTACCTTCCAATTGTACAATCATTTTCGGAAACAATGTAAAACAGAATTTCCTTTCCCATTTTTTTTTTTTTTTTTTTCATTCACAAATAGCCACTGGGCAGAGCCCGAATAGAGGTTACTGCAATGACAGAGGAGTGGGAGAGGGAATTATAACCACTTTTTTACGACGGACCACGCTTGATGCAATACTCTTGGATGAGACACATCAAACGAATGTCCGGTTTTTGCTCGCTTCGGTGATTTCCTTAATTGAGACGGTATTGTCTGGAAGAACCCCTGAAGAAAAAAAGCCTTCCAAAATGAGATTCGTGTAGGTGAAAGTGACCAGGGGCGATTTTTGAATTCCATTCGCGTGTCTGTTACCTAATCCCAGAGCTTACTCGAACAATGCTGGTCAGTGCATGAAATGGGCATGCTTTAAATGCTCTGCATTAATATGTGTATTAGTTGCAGGTGTTAAAGAATAAGGCTAAGGGCTGTGGTGACATACAGGGGAAGGTTCTTCTTTTATTGTTTCGTAGGTTTTTATTCGAGTTTTCATTCGCGTTGTGAGAACCAGAACGTTCTTTAGGCTCTATGGATGAGAAACATTTGTTAATAGTTATAGATGTTGGTAAATTCTAGTTTCGAAAAATTGCTTGAGGTAAAATCTAATTCTAAAGACATAGTTCTTATCATATAACTCCCTTTTATCGTTTATTATGCAACGGTATTTTAATCTTATTCTTGACTGAGGCGACACTTTCACTCTATACTGTATTAAGATCTTTAACAGTAACCATGTATTCCAACGACGCTAAGTGATATCCACTGTAATAATTTAGACGCATAAAAATGCCATCCAAAGTGTTTTTTCGCTGTTTATTATAAAATATTAGAATTTGTTGCGTTACTTAAATGAAATTCAGAACCTTTAGGATTTTATGTATTTTCTCAGATTGCAAATCAGGTTTGATTCAATCAACGTCACTCGTACCAAATATCTTAATTTGTAATTAATATTAAATTGCATAACGTCTGTTTTAGAAAGAAAATAAATCAAGTCAGCATCTATACCTTGAAGGAATTCTAAAAGAGCCAACTATTCTTTTATTAATTGCAAATTACTGGTAAAAGTAGAATGTACTGCACACTTCTGTTTTAGAAAGAAAATAAATCTCTTCCGCATTTACACCTAGAAGGAATTCTAAAACAGCCAACTATTGGTTTATTAGTTGCAAATTACTGTAAAAAGTAGAATGTTCTACATATCTTCTGGGATGGGGCAATTCTTTCTTCAATAAAACTCGTTATCATGAAAATAAGATTTTACCTTCAAAGGCATGTTGTATTTAATATACGCTATGTAATTTTATTTTCTAGAAAAAAATTATACCCAGCAGGTTAATTTCTTTTAACATATGTAAAACCCTTTAATTTGCCTGCTGTTCCCTTACTGAAAATTTTATGGTTGTTCGAACCCATATTGAAGGTGATACAGCTTTAGATTTTGGAATAAGATGATCACCGAAAGCTGCAGTACAGACAGACAACAAAATTATTTGCTTCTACGAAAACAACTCCTAAAATAAGCTTTATTGCTGCATAGTAGGAATTCAACTGAATATCTGATAATGGTGCATTTTAAATATTTCGCATTAAAATGTGTATTAATTAAAACTTTAAGAAATAAAGCTAAGGGCTCTAGTGACGTATATAAGAAGTTTTTTTATTCTTTGATATATTTTTTTGAGTTCTCATTCGTGTTCTGTGAACCAGAATATACAAGAGATTGCATGGATGGCAATATTAATAGTCACGCATGGATTCTAATGTCGCAAAAATTTCTCGAAGTTAAATCTTGTTCCAAGACCGCGGTTCCATTCATCCCCATTTTGTCGTTTGTTATGCACTGATATTTTAATCTCGTGGCGAAACTTTATTTCGTTTACCGTATTAAAGCCATCTTTAACTGTAGGCTGTGATGTAATAATTCATGTAATGCAATGGTACTAAGTGAAGTGCTATTGTTCTAAATCAGATGTAACAGAATGTCACCTGCCATTCAATTGCGAGGGGGGATATTTCTGTTACATCTAAAAGCTTTTCACAGTGTGCTTTGACTTATAATTCATGAAAAAAAGATTCTTTGAATACTGCAAAACTTCTCACAGAATTCAACTAAGGTAACTCTTAAAGGAACTGCTTTTCGATAATAAGGTCATAAACCTACGTTCGAAAGAGGTTATATCAATTTAAATGGTATACAAAGTAGTATAATGAGTTCTTTTAGTTAGTAAATGATTAACTGGCAATTCTCGAAGAAGCGTAATGTTTCAGATTTTACGTACTATCTAAATCAGCCGTTTTCATAAAGTGCATTACATAACTTGCTGTAATGAGGGGAAAAAAGTTTAATTTTCATATACACTATATGATCAAAAGTATCCGGACACTTTCGGATTTTCACATTTTCTGGAATTTCTCAGAAAAGGCTTGACCAACTATCCTTAAACTTCGACCATGTAAAGAATAGACTCTAACTCACATTTCACAGTGAAGATTCGGTCATTAGGGCATTTAGGGGACCGACCACAAATTGATGACGAAGAAAAATTCTTGACTCCCCCTTCCACACAAAGATGATTATGATTTACAAATATCGCCTATGGTTTTACTTAATATGCACATTGCTTACATGCATTTTTCTAAAAATAGCAAGTATATTCAGGAAGATATAAAGGATTTTTTAAAAATTTCCCAAATTTCCCGCATGTTCTTTGCTTATAACATGGAAAGTTTTCCACCAAATAATATGGAACTTACAGAACACTTGACAATGTGTTAGAGAAGTATTCCATTAAAATTAGAAGTTAATACTATGAATATTAAAATAAATATGAGCATTTAGAGTAAATAATTTTTTACTCCGCATGTGCGAGACATAGTGTAAATTTTCTTTTATAACTTCAAAGCCATATAAAAATTCCAATTGAATACCATTAAGATTTAAACATATCAGCAAGCAGAATTTGTGTTTTTCCAGCAGAATTGATATCTTTTAAACTTGAATCTTAGGATAGTAATCGTCGAACTGCAATTTAAATTATGAACTTTATTTATAAGTATGCCTGGATATTCAGCATATTCAATCTTTAATAAATTCTGTAAAAATATTCGAAAATTCAGGTTTAAAAATATCAATTTGTGGAAAAACCCTCATCATTTTGTTTCTATTATAGGGAAGCGGAAATTCTGCTCACTACAATGCCGATATCTTTCTAAATCTTAATTGTATTCGACTGGAATTTTTATATAAGTTGCCCTATATGCCCGGCTTTGCAGTTGTGAAAGAAAAATTACGCTATATCTCGCACATGCGCAATAAAAAATTATTTACTACAAATACTCACATATACTCTAATATTCAAAGTATTATCTTTTAATTTGAATGGAATACTTTTCTAACACATTGTCAAGTATTCTGTAAGTTTCGTATTATTTTGTGGAAAACTTTCCATGTTATAAGCGAAAAAATTTAGGATTTTTTAAGAAAACTTATATCTTCCAGAATATTCTTGCTACTTTTACGAAAATGCATGTAAGCAATATGCATATTAAGCAAAACCATAGATGAAATTCGTAAATCATTATCAACTTTCTGTGGAACGGGATGAGCCCAAGTTTTTTTCCTTCTTCATCAATTTCTGATCGGTCCCCTAAATGCCCTCATGACCGAATCTTCACTGTAAAATGTGAGTTAGAGACTATTCTTTACATGGCCGAAGTTTAAGGACAGTTGATCTAACCTTTCCGGAGAATTTTTAAAAAATGTGAAAAGTCCCAAAGTGTCCGGATAATTTTGAGCTTTAATTTTTGTTCTTCATTTAATTTTCCTGAACTCAAGTCAAATACGTCGTAATTTTCTTGATTATATGTCATTTGTTTTAAGTAATCAATGAAAGCGATTTGACTCTAATAATCATTTTGTTCCTTTATATAAGAACTTTAAGTTTCATTATAATCTTACCGAAAGTCATATAGGTTGGGACAAGTTAAAGGTATTGTAGGGAAGAGCTATGAAAAGAATGAAAGTTGGAAAAAAAATAGTGAAAATATCTCACAAAAGCAAAAAAAATGAATAAATAAAATAAATGAAGAAAGTTAATAAAGTCTCACAAAAGCAAAAGATTAAATTGCAATATTTAAAACAAAGAATTAAAATAGGTCGTTTCCTTCGTTTCGAATATGATATCTACGCATTATTTTCACATTCCGACGTTTATCGATTTATACAATGTATTCAAAAATAATTATATGTGTAGAAAGATATTCTTCCTTGTTTTGCGATAATAATGCTAGTTATGTATTTATGTTCTATGAGTAAATATTTTCGGTTTTCTTCTGGCTAATAAAATTTTAACTTTTCTTTGCTATAAAAATGACATTCCTTATAAATAGTATCCCGCATAACTTCTAAATTCCATTGTTTAAGTTGACAGAATAGCAATTTATTAATTATTATGTTATTGAATATAATGCTACCAGTTTAAGAGAGATAGTTTTAAATATTTTCCTTTCCATAACATCTGCATTAGAACTTTTTTAAACGTTTCTTCAACCAATAAAAAAATGCTTATCACGTACGACAAATTTTTATTCATAACATAAAAACCGGAAGCGTTCTTCCTTCAACTTTCACGTATGCTCCAAAATACAGCCTTCTTGTGCTCAGCTTCGTAGAATAGCAAAGAAAATCGAATATGTAATTCGAGCCTCTTCCCTTCGATAGATTGTGTCCAAACTTTGACAAAAGTCACAATTTTGGTATCAAGAGTACATACCAAATTTCACTTATATAACCTATTGTGTTTACTGATACACGAATAGACTTTTCTTTTCTTTTCTTTTCACCGCAGCATGCCCCCGAACTCGGAACCGTAAAGGTTCCCTATCAACTGAATGGACATACGCAGAAAAATTTATTGAAAAACAAAATAATAATAATAATAATACAAAGTAAAGGTGACATCACAAAACGCACACTGAATACAAAGTTTCTTGATTATAAAATATGAAATAAATGCTAATAATAAAAATATGAAAACAAAACACACTAAGCATAAAATGACATGGAAACATTACAGAACATGAACAGTAGTAAATTATGTATACGTTGGTACAACATACTTGGAGACTTTTTGTGCAACCTGAGAGAAAAGAGTATTTAAAATATAAATTGATTGGGTTGATTTGTATACTATACTAGCTTATATACCCGGCCTTTCTCGGGATTAAATTAATTTCATGTCTAATATTTTTATTTACATCTTCATTTCTAATATTTTTTTAAAAAATTATACAAATTGTGTATAGATGATATACCCGGCGTTACTCAGGATTAAAATACTTTTGTATAAAATATTATAATACACAAAATCCTTTTATCGTGTGAAACGTTTTTAAATTATAATAAAAACATCAAATGAAGCAAACTATTTTTAAATAACGCCGAAAACTAATTCTCTCCGTTATATTTGTTATATAAGATCTTCGAATTTTTTACACAAATACTGAAGTATAAGATAGGTTTTAAAGGACTTTTTGGGACGATAAATTACTTTTTGATTAATAAAAAACATAAAAATAAACCAAATCAAATTTTTTCCTGGTGTGAATTGCGAATTGTCTGCTTTTTAACTTTTCTTTTAGTGTTTTCCTTAATTTTTTTTAATGTTTTTGGCAACAGTTCTTCGTATATGCATTTTTATTCATCAACATTAAAAAATTATTGCTACAAATTGCATATAAAATTAATTTTGAAAAATTTATTGAAATGAGAGGGAGGGCAAATTGTACGGAAATGAAATTAGTGTCACTGAATGGCTAATTTTTTTTTAAATATGGTGTAAAATCAGTTTTTGTTAGATAACATTTTCGGAAGATATATTCGGTAAAACGCCAAAATCTTGCTAAATTTTTAAATAACTTTTGGACTTTTAATAGTTGACAGTGACCTTTATCATGTTTTTAAGACCTCGTGTGCATAAAAATATGTACAATAAACATTTAAAACCACAGCCTCCCAACTACAGAGGTTAAGGCTACGACTTACATTAATCCAATGCTTGTCTCTAAACGACATTTCTGGAGCGTGCTGTTGTCAAACATCTATTTCATCTGCTTACAAAAGCTTTACTATCTTTGCCTTTGTTGGAATTTGAGCGATTGACTTAAGTTTTCTTTTAGGCATCGTTAAAACACAACTCCGAATCTCGTGATACTCAAAGTTGTATATTTTCAATTAAAATGTTACTTATTTATTATTTCTTAGGAAATGCAGGTAAAGATGACAGGTGATATTAACTGCAGCGATTTTTTAATTTTTTAATCTAATTAAATAAGCTTTAGAATTCTTTAAGAACAAATGAAAACATTGTCAAACGATATTTGAAAAAAAATAAACAGGAAAAATAAAGGTAAAGTAATTACACCATTGCCTAGCAACTCAGTATCATCAAATTTGCTTTATTTCAAAATCGTCTGTGTGTCAAATTTTTATTAAATTTTGAAAAATTAATAAAAATTGAAGGAAAATGCCACAGATATAAAATTGGTATAATTAAAAAGGTAAAATTTTGAACTTTAAGATGGTATTTGCTCCGAACTTACAGCGGAAGAACGGTTTCGGTTAATTTTTAATTAACTGACTGTTTAATTAACTTTTGCGCTTTGAAAAGTTGACAGTAATCTTTCCCTTGTCTTAATTAATAAGTGTGCAAAGTTTGGTTGAACTCAGTGTCGTTGTTTAGGAGAAGTGGAACATACATACATACCCACAATGACTTTTATTTGTATTAAGATTAGTGGAAGGGAAAGGGCACAAATTATGGGAGATGAGTTTAACTTACGTGGATTGAGATTGACAGACAATCAACTCATCGATGGAGTTAGTTCAAAGTTTTATAGGAATCAACATTCCTTGTGGATACAAAATACCATACGCCGAATATTCTCCATCTAGCTGGTTGCAATTTTGAATTATCGTGCTTAAATGCACACAGACCGACAGATAGATAGACCTCCCCATGGCGGATTTCTCCGAAATTTGAATCAGATCTACACTTTCAGTGTAACGACCACATACCAAATTCTATACGTTTAATTCTTTTTGTTTCTGGAGTACTGTATTCAATACTTTTTTGCATACTTCGCGTTTGAGAAAGTAAAAAAAAGACTTCAAATTATTCATATAATCAAAATTTAAAATTATCACTTTGTTCTTAATACACGTAAAGTAATTAACTTTTTTTTCGTACATTAATGATATTTCTACTTCCATTTGTTTTTATACATTTAACGAAATAATCTTATATCATCATATCTTTCACTTCTATCTTTAAATTTCCTTATATCAAAGGAAAATTCATCACAGTGTCACAAATACAATGAAAGTTTGGATACCAAAATATTTGCTTGGAACAAGAGATGTACGTGACAGAAAGTGAGATTATTGTTATATTCCTTGTTATCTGCGCTATTAGGAAGAAAGTGACACATCAAGCTGAAAACAATTAAGTGAAATAACAAGTATGAAATATGCGTTGATTACTAATATTCCCCCGAAACATATCAGAGTGTATATTCTTAGAAGGCTATAATTGGCTTATTCGAAGTACTATACGACTGATATAAATAGATGATGGTTTCTTAATTACAAATATGGTCAAAGATTGTCTCGGTCTTCGTTTTTTATAACTCTATCATTTCTTAAATAATGAATGTATAATGATAATCATTAAAAAGCTTGTTTCATAATCATCTGATTAAATATACATTGATTATCATCAAAGAGATTCATCGCTTCCCTATAAGACTAGTTATGCCTAAAATATCTGAAAAACGAGGATCAATGCTCAGTCTTTGTTTTTTTAAAATTTATTGTAGCTTATCTTCTTGAATTTTAAAATTTTCCTTGTAACATTTAAAATTCAATTTTACGAGGAATCACTTAATTTTGTACAGGTATACAAAATTAAGACAAGATTTAGAAAATTTTGCAGATTCTAAAATCTGCAAACGGAAATATATTGAATCTTCCCAGAAAATTTATTAATAAGTGTTTCCATACTAGCGATTCTCAACCTGTGGAGCGCTTTCCTAGGGAGCGTGATAACACTAAATGGGGGGTACGAACATTTCGAAGAGAAAATATTATTTAAAAAATTGATTAATTTACTGAAAGGAAAGTAAAACAGAATACATTTTGACATAATAAAACACAAAATACACATTTACACTGATATACACTGGCGTGCAAAAGTTAAGGAACATTTCGTAAAATGCGAGAAATTTGCAATTAATACGAAAACTATGTTTTGAAATCAGTTTTGGAGAATCGTGAATCTCTATCGAAACATTCAATAGAGTATCATATACATATTACAGTGAAGATTCGGTCACGAGGGAAATTGGGGGATCACCAGAAAGGGATGAAGGTGAAAAATGGAGATCTATAATAAATACATTATAAATTAAATACATTACTTATTATTATACTTATAAATTAAATAC
>BGPR01044854.1:0-12010 GCA_013235015.1 Araneus ventricosus | reverse complement strand
ACATTTTTAACTATTTTCTAATATTTTCTAGATAACTAAATGTATTACAATTTTTAATATAGTTTTGAGAATTTTAATATAGGTATCTTACTAATTCATGATATCAAAAATTAATTTTATTATTTATTCAATTATGCTGATTCATGGTAAGATTTTTGGTTGTGGCAACATGTGATGTCAATATGCATGGCGGGTTATATTGAAAGAGATGAATTCTGGTAAGTTTAAGAGGAGACACAGATTAGTTTATGTTTAATGTAAAGTATGGGTATTTTATTGAATTATATATTTACTGTCTTTAGTGCAATATCTTAGTTCAATATAATGATATTTACATATTTTATCCTGAATTTTAGTCATTTCTATATAGTCATGCTTTATAGTTAGGGTTAGTATAAGACTTTTCTTTCTAAATTCTTTCATTTTAGGGTAAATTACCCTGTTTGTTTTTTCAACAACAATAGTAACAGGGATGGTTTGTACAGCAAAATTAATTTAGCCTGGCTAAAGCTTGTCCACAGCAAAGCTGCTATATTAATTGTTGAAAACTCCATTTACTTGGATTGCCTATTTCATTATTTTTAATAACAACAGTGTTCTTTCACTTGTTGACATATAATGTTTAAACTTGATTTTTGTTTATGGTAGCTTTAGTAATTTCAATTTATTAGATTTTATTTAAAATTGATGTATTGTTCAAATAATGACTTTTTGGTATAGGATTTAATTCTTGTTTACTTTATTTCTATATGATTATATACTAGTTATATTTGGATAAACTTCTTAACGAAGGGTGGTTTTGGGTTCTAGGGGTCATGATCGGTGAAGATCTGCAGAAATTTTCCGGAAGTCGTGTCATGAGAACCATTGCAATAGGTAGACTTCCTATAGGGAATCTACCTAAAATGGACCATGACCTGTTAAAAAAATATTACATATTTGTTAGACCTAAAAGATAAGAAGACGGAGAATAACTGCGATAGGCATTCGACTGCAAGCTTTGAATAATCGTTAAAATATTTTAACCAGAGGCTGGGTTAAAAAGACTCCAGGCGTGTGCTTGTGGGGCAATGGCTGATATTGATTGAAATTTCATTCTTCTTGGGAAGTGGAAAGATAATTCTAATCTTTCAACAAATAGTCTGCGGGAATATTTTAATAAAAGATAAGACGGAAGATAATTGCACCGAGATTGCGAAGTCAATGTATTATAATGACATCCTTCGATTTACTTTCACACCAGGGATTTTCTGCCATGGAGGGCAGGAACGAATCGAAGCTCAGATAAAGAAAAGATTCCTGTTGAAAATCACCACCTCTCTTTTATCGGAGTTTGTTGCCCTGCCCTTCACGCTGACCAGAATCTGATTTTGCACTTTATCGCATCGATGGAATTTTAAATCGCGCTAATTTTAACATCATTACTACTCCGGCCGGATATATATATATATATCCGTTTAGATTTTCCCGTTTTGCTTTAGATTTTTTAAATCGTCTTCATTTTATTTGTCTTTTATTCCAGAATTTTTCCATTTTATTTGCCTTTTATTCCAGAATTTTACCATTTGATTTGTCTTTTATTCCAGAATATTTCCATTTTATTTGCTTCTTATTCCAGAATTTTTCCATTTTATTTGTCTTGTGCTTTTTGAGGGGATGGCGACAAAATTTTTACGGTTTTCGTATGTCGTTAGCAGAAAAAGGCACTTATTCATATCATAGGCGGGCTTCCTTTCCTGACGAGTGGCTCGCCATGATATTTGTCAATTTATTAAATTTTGTCTTCTTTTTTTGTCCTTTGTATCTTGTATGTTTTTGAATTTTTGTCTTCTGTTTGTTTTTTTATATATATATAGTATAAATCGTAAATTGAAAGAGTATAAAACGAGAAATGAAAAACGCAATTAAAGCACAATAACGTTTCTTCAGGGGATGAAGTTATTGTGAATTGCTAAAATATAAAAAGTTTGACATTTTCTTACGCTTTTACCGATAAACTACACTCTCTCATTTAATTTCAATATTGATTGATTTTCATGGCATTGATGTTTTCCACAAATCTTTTTGAATTGCAGCATTATTGCTCATTAGTTGCATTTGTGTTTTATGCTATTTTATATTATCTTCCCCTTTTGTTTATTTTCTCCCTATAAGAAGTCTCGGCATTTTCTTTCCGCAGATTTTTTTCTTGATATTTTGTGAATTATGAATGTTTATGTGGATTATGTATATATATAATGGGGCCCCCGGGAAATGTTCGCGGTGGGGACTTTAGAAATATCTACTGATTTTATTTATTAGTTGATTGTTGTTAATTACTTGATTCTATTAAAATTTAACTCGTAATAATTCCATTAACCCTTAGCTCTCCGATGTCCCCGCTAAGGCTTTATGAGTTACATGCATAATTTACATTCAAAACACATATGATGCACTTTTTATTCAAACAACTTATATTAGATTTTACCGAGATCTTTACTACTTATTTTGTTTGCTAATTAAAGTAATTGCGCTGTCTTTTAAGGAATTTAATCTGCGAATGTTTACATGCAAAGTACAGGGTTAGCCTAAACGATTCATCGGGTTTCAAAACACTGTGTATTGAGAGGTATACGACCTACAAAGACATACACTCCTACATACACTCCCCAAGTTTAAAAGCCCGCCTCGTGGCTCGCGTGCTCGCTAGATGGCAGGCCTACAGCGGCACTGTACGAGATGGCGGCAGTGCAGAAGAGTTTTTGCGTGTTGGAATATGCGAAGTGTTCTTCGGTTACGAGCGTTCGGCGTGCATTCCACGCAAATACGGAGAAGCTGCACCTGGTCATTTGTAGTGTGTACCAGAAACTTGGTGAGTGTATGTATCTTTGCATGTATCGCTCGTCTTTGTACGTCGTATACTTGTAAATAAACAGTGAATCATTTAGGCTAACCCTGTACAATACGCATCTAATTAGTGTTTGGAGGGCAAATATTAATACGAATTTGATTATTATTAATAATAAATCGATAAAAGCATTTATTTATTTTTCAGTCCTGGAGGTAAGGAGTATAGCAGTGTCTGGGTGCTTATGTGATTGTAACTCAACTCTATATATACGGGAACGTCCCAAACGTCCCTTCAAGCAAAATACGATGGCCGTCCGAATATCACTGCGAACTTTCCACTCCTTTTCGTTAAGTGTGATTGATTTCTCACCTGCGGCGCGTGCCTTCTTGTTTAGATTGGCTCACCCAGATGGGTTGGGGGGAAAAGGAGGGTTTTCTTAGAATTCGGACCGTGCCAGCTGTCATTGTGGTTTTTGAGGGGGGAGTTGAATTTCTCTTATCTTTGAAAGAGAAACTTGGACGTTCCCGTATTTTGAGTTACCTATACTCCAGTGGTCTTAGGAATCAGAGGATTAATATCGGGGCCCCCTCAGACGGGGGTGCCCTGACCCTAGGGACTGCCCCTGGCTAGCCTTTTAACTACGTCCACTTCTTTGGAATGTAATAAATTGACCTTAAACAGGTGTTTGGCTGGAATATGTCAGCATTTTAGAACAGGACAGAGGAATATTATTTATAATGGTGACATTAAAACTCTGTATTGTTAAGTGCTCGAATCATTTCTTTTGTTGCCTTTTGGTGCTGTGTTGTATGATAACCGAATTTTCAAATTTTTTTAATTTCGTTCTTTGAACCAATGTAATATTGATTTATGTGGTCATTCATGTTTCAAGATATATCGCACGATAGAGAGGTACTAACTCATCGTTTTTTGATTATAATAAGATTTTTATATTTTTTGTGATTTTTCTTTTGTAAAATTACATTTTTACATACATACAACTGTTAAATTTCGAAAATTTTCAATTTTTTGAAAAAAATATATTTTATTCACCCAATTAAAAATAATCCGCGTTAAAAAAATTCCAATAATTAAGAAAGTTAGAAGGAAAATGTATCAGCTGTTCCACGTAAACATTGAAAAGCGCCATTCTGTATCTCAAAATGTGTTTTTTTTTATATTGCTCGCCCAGTATCTCAAGAACTATTGAATATTTTTACATAAAATTTTTACTGAATATATATTAAGCTATCTTCTACAAACTGAACCACAATTTTTGTACATTTTCTCTCCAAAGAAGTTTTGTTGGGGGGATAGAAACGTTGAAATTTTAGCTATTTTTAACACTTTATTTTAAATTGGTATATGAAAGAGAAATGAAGTTTATATGTGAATAAATTGTGGTTCAATTTCTTAAACAGACTGTTTGTATTATTGAAATACCCCAAAAATTGTGCTTAGACCAATATTTTATCCATAATCATACGTGCAAGGAGACTATTTCATTTTTTTTCAAAAAATTATATCCATGTTTATTACTCTCTCAAAGAAATACATACAAATATTAAGGTTTAAAAATCTGTGTACTATAACAAAAAGAATAGTCATATTTATAGAAAAAAAGTGAGTTTGTGAAATGTATTGTTTCAGAGATACAATGTAGCGAATTTGACAGTTTTCCCCTATTTTTTCGAGGTTTAAGAGTCGTATATCTCCTTAAAAAATTTCACACTGTACACTTGTTTTTCTCAAAGCACACAGTGTCTCTTACGGTCGCCTGCTAAACCAGCGGGAGTGTTCTCTCCTAAACTTTCTCGTATACTTCCACAAAAAGTTGCCGTTTCCCCTTCCCCCGCGTGGCTAAAAAAATTCGAACCAATTGTTACCCAGAATCCAATGACTATCAGAAGGTTTTTCATTAGAGTGATTGAAAAATATCTAGGCAAAAAATGAAATTCAAGGAGATGCGTAACGATTTTCTTCTCTTACCGGCTCAAGGACAAACTGACGTAATTCGCTACTCCGTAATGAAATTCCTCTCCGCTCTTCGGGTACGTATGCTCGTGGAGATAAATCATTCTCTTCAAAAGTAAATTATACGGACCGACAGACAGTCAACCCTTTGACGGATTTGGCCCAAAATTTTGTACGGACCTACATTCATGACGATAAAACTGTGTGCGAAATTTTATCCATCTGGCTATTCAAGTTTTTGAGTTATAGCGTTCGCATGACCTCGAACATGCAGACAGACAGACTTCCCGTGGACGGACTTTGTCCAAAATTTGATAGAAACCCACAAATTATGTTTAAAGACCACATACCAAATTTCATGCCCGTAGCTCTAATAGTTTTCGAGTTATCGTGTTCACAGACATACAGACACACAGACAGACATGATTCTAAAATTGTGTTTTTCGGACTCAGGGAGGTCTAAAACGTGGAGATTCGTCAAAATCTCGAGTTCGAATTTTTTGACGATTCCAACACTTTCTCTTTGTATACTTCGTATACGAGAAGGTAACCAGCGGGAGTGGTCTCCCCTAAACTTTCTCGTATACTCCTAACACATGTAGAGAAAACTAGAATAATAAAAGACGTCAAATAAACTTCCGTCGCAAGTAAACCAAAGTTGGAACCACGCGTGGTTTGAAGGATCAAAACAAATTCAAATCCTCTGCTCATTCTTTTGCGCAACAGGACCTGGCGAGACTCCCTAAATGTTTGCTTCCTTACAAAATCACTCCAGAATTTGTTTTTGGCAAACTGCCAAGTTTCGGAGTCCCTTCTTCTTTGCACATGTCACCAGTAGGCATGCGCAGGCAGTTAGTTTCAAAACTGAACAAGTATGCGATTATACAGACCGACAGACAGTCAACCCTTCGACGGATTTGGCCCAAATTTTTATACGGACCTACATTCATGACGATAAAACTGTGTACCGAATTTTATCCCTCTAGCTATTCAAGTTTTTGAGTTATAGCGTTCGCATGACCGCGGACGTACAGATTGACAGACTTCCCGTTGACAGATTTTGTCCAAAATTTGATAGAAACCTACAAATTATGTTTAAAGACCACATACAAAATTTCATCCCCGTAGCTCTAATAGTTTTCGAGTTATCGTCTTCACAGACACACACACAGACAGACATAATTCCCAAATTGTGTTTTTCGGACTCAGGAAGGTCTAAAACGTGGAGATTCGTCAAAATCTCGAGTTAGAATTTTTTGACGATTCCAACACTTTCTCTTTGTATAATTCGTAGACGAGAAAGTAAAAAAGTTGGCATTGGTGAGGCGAATGGCGTAAGATTTTGTTGACAATCAAGGGGTTGAGTTAAAAAATTGCAATTGAGCTAAACCGAAAAGTTTTTGCTCTCCTTTGGGTTTTATAGGCTTTGGATCCCGAATCTTAATGGTTAAAATTCGTCCTGCAAAATGAATTACCAAATGGAGGAAGCAAGGTTAAAAATTAACTTCGTTTTTAGACTTTGAATCTTTTAATGGCTTCAGGGATGACAAGTGGACAACTGCGATGTCACACATGAAGTGAATGCGTTGCTAAATACTAAAACAATCTTCAATGTGTATAATCCAGTGCGTTACTGATGTGGTAGAGTAGATATGCGTTTCTATATATAATATAAAACATAATTTTAGCGCCAACTGCTTGTTTGGCTCCTTTCCTAACTTATAGCAACTCTTTGACTCCGCCATCTTGCATTTCTGTCGGAGTGAGTAGAAGTTGTTTGGTTTTCATGTGTGCATGTGGTGTGAGTATCGGAGCTCGCCCATGTATTTCACATCATGTTTTATATTACATATTGAAACGCATGTCTACTCTACCACACACTGTAAAAAAAAAATCCCGTAAAATTTACGGTTTTAAACTGGCAGCTGGGTTGGTTGTGCAAAACCGTAAAAGTTACGAAGTAAATATGTAGGCACAACGGTTTTTTACCATACAGGAACAAGTTTTTCCCGTAAAAGTTACGAAGTAAATCCGTAGTCACAACGATTTGTTACCGTATGAAATTAAGTTTTCTCCGTAAAAATTAAGTCATCGAAGTAAGTGACGTCGTCGACTGAGTTGAGTTGTTTTTCTCCTTCTGTTCGAGTTGAGTTGACATGTGTATGATCAATTAGGAATATTAATTCATCAAGGCTTAATTATTGATTTCAATTAGTTTAATTAATATAATTTTTAATTGACCTTACTTGGACGATTTCGATGCAAGATGGTGACAAAACTTCTAACTCCTCCGAACCGGGGATCGAAACCGCGTTCATAGAAATAAAATGCAGTCGCTCTAACCACTAGACCACCGGAGACTTCAGGGAATGAACTAAAAATAATCTATTTGAGTTTTAAAGTCACTATAGCTCTAGTGGCGCCACCTAGTGGTGTAAAAATCAACTATTGCCAGAACACGTGTTTTAAGGTTACGGAGATGGAACCCTATTAAAAACATAAAATGAATGGAATAAAATTACATTTAAGAAAAGGGAAAGTTTTCGTACGGAAAGCAATACTGTATGACGAAAAATAGAATTTGCACTGACGGTTTTAAACCGTTTATGGCTGGAGCGGAAAACGGTGAAAAACCGTTTTGTCAACAAAACAGCTTTAAACCGTCAAATATACGGAAAAAGTCCGGGAAGAAAACGGATATTTTTTACAGTGCATGAGTAACGCAATGGATTATACATATTCAAGATTGTTTTAGTATTTCGCAACGCATTCACTTCATGTGTGACATCGCAGTCACTATGTTAAATTTTATTACTATTGTTCGCAACTAGCTCTTGCATGAGCATACTCAACTTGCCAACAGGCATCATCTACCGAAATTAAATCTGTATATATTGGAACAACCTGTATATGTTGTAAATAAACTATATATTTAAATAATCAATACAGTCCGCTCAATTCAACGAATAAAACGCAAACATAATTTTAGTAGTTGGCGCGAACATCGGTGATAGTCCCGTATATACGGGGCGTATGGCAACCCTAATGAAATAGCTAATTGCGTTTTTAAATTATAGTGTTCACGTGCACACGCACAGATGGACAGAGATACTTTTCGTAGAGAAAATTTTCCCTGAAGGAGAAATTCGATAAAAACCTTCAATTTTGGTATAAAGACCACTTACCAAAGTTCATTCTTCAGCGCGTTGTGTGCTCGAGTTACCGTGTTCACAGATAGAAACTACACTACTTGCCCCCGAAATCGGAATCTTGGTGGTTCCTTGTTGGTTGATAACACATATGTGAACCAAAAGACTCTGTTTAGCTTAAGGCTTGCTTCTTACAGAAAATTTCCCAAATATTCTTTTGAATCCATTTCGAATAGTTCTTAGCCCTTGAAAAAGTGGACTAGAATGGATTCCTTGTTTTGTTTTTTGCTTTTCGTTTCCTTCGAATTACTCTAGGATTGCTTTCATTACCTTCCTTTCTTAATTTTGGCTCTATTTGTTTATCTGTCTATTGTTCCCTGTTTTTTTGTTTAGCTGCTGCAATTGCGCGCTAACATTCTTAAACATTGTCATAATTTTTCTAACTTCTTTTCTTTTTACAGTAAAATTCTTTTGTTCTTTTAATTTTATTGTATGATAATTAAAATATTTTTTCTTATTCTAGTTTTAAATTTTGCCTCCTTTTTTTAAAAAAACTTAAAATTTTTAAAAAAATTTTGCTATATTTTTTCTTGTTGATTGTTTGCATACTAAGCGAACCAAAACTTGCTCACAGACAAAACAGGCAGACATAATTCCAAAATTGGTTGTTTTTGAACTCAGGATGGTGAAAAACGAGAAGATTAATCAAAATTTCGATATCGAATATTGTAAAAATTTCAATACTTTCTCTTTTGCAACTATTGACTAAAGACCGGCCCTGGTTATACCTAGGGTTGCCATAATTGTCAAAGGGACGTTTAAGTTCTAAATAAATAAAACATGAAAAAAGTGGGAAGGTAATGGTTTAGTTTACTCTGATAAAAAAATCAATAAAGTTTAAGAAATTTAATAAAAAGAACACGTAGAATAATAAAAGAGATGCGAGGCTAATCCTTCTTAGCCCAATCGTATTTTAAAGTTGATTTTACTTTCTTAATTACATCACTTTCTTCTTTCACATGATTATCAAATTGGGCTCAAGTCATTTTAAAATTATAATGGCTAATCATAATTGCTCTAGTCGTCTCCACTGACAACCTGTTTCTTTCGTCCAACCATTTGAGCTGGCATTACGGAAAAAATTCTCTCCACAATTCATTGTACGTTAGAACGGCAAATACGTATTCCCAAAGCTTTATTCGAGTCATGCCTAGTTTAGGGAGAAAACGGGACACATAGTAATATGGGACTGAGTAATAAAATAGGGTGAAAGTCCCATATATACGGGAAAGTGACAACAGTATGGCTATACCTATCTTATAAAATGCACCATCATGAGAAAATCTCAGATCGATAAATCACTGTCGAACTGTAACAGAGCTCTGCATGTAGTATCATGTATATAAAGTTTGCATTCCTATGATGGCATCATTAATGTTAATGGCCGCTATCGGTATAGTTGTGTTTTCATCATGTAAATAAATTCACCTACTTTTTAACCTCGCGTCTGTATTTATCTAAAGCATAAACTATCATAAAACATGGTGGGATTCGAACCCACGCCTCCGAAGAGACTGGTGTCGAAGCTCTGTTTCTTTTGCGAATATCAAAGCTTCGTTTGTCCAACACTGATCAGTTCCTGGATTAACCCTTTACGGCGCATGTGCTAACTGATGGCACACCTAATTTCACTCCCTTCTCAACTGTTCAATTCAACTATAAATGGAATATAATAGATTTACGATAGGGCTAATAGTACTCCTTTTAGAATGTATATATAGTAACCTTATGTAATTTCGTTTCGGAATGGGAATTATCAGAAATAAAGTTTTTGAAAATTCTTTAACTCGGAGATAAGAATTTTTTTCAGTCCGGACGTTTACAATTTTATCACAGTAACTCGGAAAATTTTCCTCCAATCTTCTTGAAGTTTTAATTTATGATTTTCTGTAAGATTCAACAATATTTTTTGAGTGCATCAAGGTAGCTGTATCTAAGGGGGTTCCAATATGAGGGGAGTGACCCCAAAGAGGGACGAGCCCCCACCCCCCCGCGGAATGAAGTAAGTTTTAAAAAAAATTTATAGATTCTATGTCTAGACAATAAACTAAATCCATTCATTATGTTTTTTCATCATATTTCAAAAGCGCCGCAAAGGGTTTAAAGGACTCCCTACTTCGTACACATGAAAGTAAAAAGCCGCCCTCACCTTTAATATAAAACGGTGCAGCTCCCCGATTCCGTCGTTCCGCGTCAAAAGTGCCGCGATGAATGAGATGAGAGGGTTTCGCTCCGCGTCGACTCACCCCCTGCGAACCGGGAAGCCGATCGGGATAAGGGGAGTCGTTGTCTCGGATCTGCAACGTCTGATGAGAAACTGTAATGTCAAGGCGCGGTGTCGTCCAATGTCGTCCTATTTATATCCCGGCACGCGCTCAGCACTTGTAGAAGTACAGGGGAGGATTGCCAGAAACTCTCGAGGAAAGGGGTTGTCTGCAAATGTACGGCGTCTTCCTGCTGATCGATTATGCAACATCCGGAAGGATGAAATTGAAAATTGTCACAACTGATCGATGCGTGAGGCGGTTGTCCAAAGAAGTCCTCACGATTGTCTATGCAGTTGTGTCCTTGAGATTGGTCGACCAGTGGTATGTCCAGAACCTAGTGCCCTAGTGGAACCTAATAAAATCTTATGCCAAAGTTCATGTCTCTAGCTCTTTGTTATTGTGCTCAATTACGCGCGATTGATAGACTGAAGGACTTCGCTCTGACGAATTTCGTCCAAAATTTGGTATAAATCTGTAGTCTTGGGGAAAAAGCCAGGCACCAATTTCATCTCTTTGTTATTGTGCTCATTTACACGCAATAGACAGACAGAAGAACTTCGCCCTGACTAATTTCGTCCAAAATTTGATATAAATCTGAAGTCTTGGGAAAAAAGCCAGTCACCAAATTTCATCTCTCCCCATCTCTTTGTTATTAGCTCATTTTACACGCAATAGACAGACAGAAGAACTTCGCCCCTGACGAATTTCGTCCAAATGTGGTATAAATCTGTAGTCTTGGGAAAAGCCAGTCACCAAATTCTCTTTGGCACAGCGCTCATTTACACGCAATAGACATTGCATAGAAGAATCTCGCCCTGACGAATTTCCCGTCCCAAAAAGTTGGTACAAATCTGTAATCATGGGGAAAAGCACCAAGTTTCATCTCTTTGTTATTGTGCCTCATTAAGAATGGAATAGACAGACAGAAGAATCTCGCCCTGACGAATTTCGTCCAAATTTGGTATAAATCTGTAGTCTTGGGAAAAGCTGTCACCAAGTTTCATCTCTTTGTTATTGTGCTCATTTACACGCAATATTGACAGAAGGACTTCTGCCCTGACGATTTTCAACAGTCCTAAAAATTTGTGCGTATTTAATTGCGTTTTATGGGATGTATTGTCATTTTAATGGTCGCATAGATTGGGAGATCGATGACCTGGAAACTCTATTTCCAATTTAGTTTCCATAGAGGTGGTTGTTCTGGATTAAAAGTTTTCAAACTGCTTTGCAGATGTCGTGGAGGCTGCATTCGCTCGTCTCGCATTCAGAGCTTTTACCTGCACGCACATGCTCGCGGGGTCTTTTGACCCCGACAGTTTTGTTACAAAATATTCTTGGATTTTCAAACCTACATTTGCTGCTTTTTTTTACCATCGTGAGTGGTTTAGAAAGAAAGGATTGGAGCAGTGGTCTGGGAGGTGGTTCATTTTTTCACTGTGGGTGTTTGGGGTTTATATCTACCCCGTGTGTGTGGTAGGTTTATTTTATTGCCAGTAGCTATGACAGAAAATCTGAGTTATATATACAATGCCGATTTTAAAAAATAATTATAATATTTTAGTCCTAAAATAATACTTTTTATTCTTAATAAGTTTTATGTAGGAATGATAAAAAACATGAAATGAATTTTACATAAAATTGTATATAAGTTAAATTTTACTTTATTCGCTGAAAGTACATTTATATCTCAAATGTTGGTAGCAATACGTAACTGAACGAAGTAATAATGA
>BGPR01044852.1:0-12496 GCA_013235015.1 Araneus ventricosus | reverse complement strand
GTGTTTTGTGGATTTGCGATTTCAGAGACATTTCGGATAACCTTGGTTTCGGTTAACAGGGATTTCACTGGATTTATTTACCAATTAAAGGAAAACAACCCATTTTTTTAGTCTGCATTTCTTTCTCTCTCAGAGTAATCGGATTCTTTCTGGCAATTTGCAATTCTCTCAGAGTAATCGGATTCTTCCTGGCAATTTGCCTTTCTCTCTCGGAGTAATCGAATTCTTCCTGGAAATTTGCCAATTTAGGATCATGAGCCTGTTACTAAAGTAAAAAATCGGGAGTCCTGAACTTTCTCGCATATTTCCACATAAAAATATCGCTTAAAACGTGAGGCCAGAAACATTTGTTCCTGTGTCTTCCGAAGCCAAACGTTCTAAATTAGCTTCAAGGAAAATCCTTTTAATGCAAAATTACCTATCCATTAACGGTTTGTGAGTGCTGTTTATCATTGTTATTTCTTTTCGATGTTCTCAGGCTATAACTGAAAAAAAAAGTTTGTTCGTATTGGAAGAGTGCAGTGGAACTTCGATTAACAGTCACCGTCCGGACCAGGTCTATGACGGATATCCGAATAGACGGATAACAGAAATCTTTTGAAACATAAATCCACCCCACCTAAATTGCGTTTGTGATTCCGTTGCCTCACACACCAGCCGATTTTTACCCATTAATGCCTAGAGTACCTTTTTATGGACAGTTCTAAAAATTCACCATAAACTCACAGGAATTATTGCCTCAGCATCACACGGGACCCTCCGGCTCCGAGACCTACACCTTACCACTAGTCCACCGAGGCCTCATCTCTTTATTAATAATATATATATATATATACAAAAAATTGTCTGTGATGGTCACGTGATTTGGCTAAGTGCCAGAGATTCAGAACAGACACTCTGTTTACAAATTAGGGATTGTTTTTATTCTGCGATGATTTAATATTAATATACAGGGTGTACATAAATGAAGTAACACATTTCAAAAATTAATAAAAAAACTAAAAATGTTGGAACTACGATTTTTATTATTATTTCTTAAAAATGAGAGCGCATCTCAAAAAGTTCTTTTTCCAGATAGGTAACATGCCATTTCGGTGGTCTAGGGGGTTGTAAATTACTGGAAATCAAAAAAATTGTTTAGAGCCATTATCTAAGAAAATATTAAAACTGGAAGAAAAATAAAAGCATGTATTTGTAGGGAATTTTACGCTCTTTAATTTGTTAATTCACATGTAGTGTGAAAACTGCAGAGTTTCCGTGATATTCAAGAAAAACTGAAAAAAGAAACCAGAAAACACGCATCGGCTTTTGCTGATCGGTAGCCATTGCGTACGGAATTTTCTCATTGTAACAAATTTAGAACGGCGTAACGCCGCGTTACCTATCTGAAAAAAAACTTTTTGAGATGCACTCTTATTTTAAAAAAAGACGTAGTTCCAACATTTCTAGTTTTTTTTTATTATCTATCCTATTAAAATTCGAAGGTAAACAAACATATGTATCTATGTCCTTCTATCTTTTCACGAACCACTGAATTCTGAAACTAGCCGTAAGTACCAAAAGATGGAAAATAATCCAAGGAATCCATTTCGACTATTTAAATTCCGAAATTGTAATTAGTTAAAAAGATATTAATTAAAAACGTCAAAATGAATGAATTGACGTGCTGCCATCTATTGGCAGCATGGTGAATTCATTCACGGCGGATTCTTTTTTCCCCCTATTATTATTTTTCGCACTGTAGAGAAAAACGGAGGCGGGGCATATGAAAATATATGTATCCCAAGGTCTCACGTGACCTCACTTCTCTCCGCCCGGCAATATCCTATTATTTGTGATAGCCCGTGCAACGCCGGGCCACACAGTTTATTATTAATTTTTGAAATTATTAATTATTAATTGAATAATTAATAATATTGAAATTATTAATTATTATTAATTTTTGAAATATATCACTTCATTTGTATACACCCTGTATATATTTACGCAGAATTGGCCACGTGATTTGACTGCGTGCCAGAGATTCAGAACAGAAATTCTGTCTACAAATTAGGGATTTTTTTTTATTCTGCGATGATTTAATATCAAATAAGAGTTGTGTTTGCTTTTTTCCCCTCAATGTTGGGGAAACCCTGAATCTTTCAGCTATGACAGGAGTTTTTTTTTTCTTTTTTAGCTGAATTAAGCAGTTTCCTTTCTCTTTTGTTTTATGTTTACTCATCCAGGGAACTCCGCAATATCAAATAGAAATTATACTCTAATTTATTTTTCGGAGATCTTTTTGTTGAATTATGAAGCATAACTCCATAAGAAAAATTGTGTTACCAGTTGGAAAAGTTACCAGTTTTTGTTAAAGGGGTTCCTTCCTTCTCTTACTTAATTTTGGAATTGAATATTTATATATTTTCTGTTTAATATTTTTTCCTTAGCCGCGCGGGTTCTTATACTGAAACTTCCTTTATTTAAAAAATTTTATTAATAAATCTGTGACAATCAGATCTGAGATATTGTTGGCAAGCTGAAATCTCGTCTTAGACGGACACAAATCTTCTAGTATAGAGATAGTAGATTTGACCCGTCTTTCGGGACAGCCAATTTCGGCCATTAGCAGTCAGGGCCGTATCGAGTTGATCCCGAGCCTCTGACAAAACTGCCAAAGCTGCGCCCTCCCACTAAGTGCTACATTTTTTAAAAATCTTTCTTCCCCTCTATGAGCTGCCCCCCTAATAAAACTAACCTTCCTGCAATTTTTTTCTGCACAGATTTGGCAAATTTCATAATGTAAATCAGTTTGATGAAAATTATGTACAGTGAAACTTCGATTAACCGTCACCATCCGGACTGTGACGGATAACCGAATAGACGGATAACAGAAATATATGTACAGTCTTGCTATATATGTACAGTAACGTGATTCCACTGCTGGCTTGGGACAAACATGAAAGTAAAGTCCTTTAAAAGTGAGCAATACATACATGTTGTATTTAATTTTCACAAAAAGATCAATCCCATATAGCAATTTTAGTTTGCAGCAAAGTTGCAGAGGTCTTTCGCTGCAAGTCTCCAAGCTTGCAGCAAGTTGGACACGGCAACACCGCAAGTTCATAGCAAGTTTCAAGCGAGTTATCGCAAGCTTCGAAGTCACCATACGGCAAACTTGCTGTAAATTTGTCGCGTCAAGTTCATTGCAAACCAGCAGCAAAAAGAGAAGATGCATACGAACCTCTGGACAACTCAGTTACCAACCTGTCGTCTTAACCACTACACCAGAGAGAATTCGATTGCCGATGATAGATTGCGCTACATCTTATTTTTAATTGTCTTCTTGGTTTATTTTTTTATAATTTTGAGAATATGATTTGAAGTCAAAGAGAGAGAGCGATTTTCGCTAATAAATACGTATTGGTAGTGGAGTATATTATGAAATTAGGGTTCAAAACTAATTACTTTTAAAAAATATGGGACACAAAGTAAGTTATTATTCTTAATCAAAACATCGACAGTTTTTTGGTTTGGACTTGATTTTAATTTTGTTTATGAACGTTAAAATTTCAACATTAAGAAAAAGGCGATATATAGTTTTCTTTAAAGTGCGAGTTCTAAATTTAGTTAAATTTGGGATGGAGAATTTTTCAAAAGTAGTATTTTTTATAAAAAGACCTAGTTAGTTTTTTTTCATATTATCATTGA
The DNA here is from genome assembly GCA_013235015.1 of Araneus ventricosus. Taxonomy (NCBI): domain Eukaryota; kingdom Metazoa; phylum Arthropoda; class Arachnida; order Araneae; family Araneidae; genus Araneus; species Araneus ventricosus. The sequence goes on along the minus strand of BGPR01044852.1, from coordinate 8,806 downwards.
TTTATTTAATTAAAAAAAAAGAAGTACGGTCTAGGAGATGTTATTAAAAATCGGATGATTTTAAAACAGAGACAAAGGATCAAAACCAGATATATACAACTATATGCAGGTCGTGGTGTGTAAGTGTGCCGTATAAACTTCACAGCAAACTTGTTTTGCAAGTGAGTGGTCGATTATGCTGTGTTAGTTTGCAGGAGTTTCGCTGCAAATCTGTCGCGTCAAGTTTGTCATGACAAGATAATATACAGAAAAAATCACACTTGCTGCAAATGTGCATGTTATCTGGGATATAAACTTCAAAATAAGAGTAGTAATGAACAGATATGTATTGCAATACTCTAAACCTAAGTTATTTTTTACTTTTAGATGGTGACGGATACCAGAAACTGACGGTTAAACGTATGATGGTTAATCGAACTTTTTCTGTACATATTTTTTTTCCTGTGACTAGGGATGGGCTGCAAAGCTCTGCAGCCCAAAAAGAAACATATAAGCGCCCAAAATACACAATATATGTTCACAAACAAATTCCGGTTACAGGAAGTTATTATCATATGGTTTTTATTTTTAATAGTATGATATCGAAATCTCAGTAAGGAAAAATAGGCAAATGTTATGAAATAAGAAAAAAATAACTTGTTGAAATATTTGAAAAAACTTCTGAAACCCCTTTAGACGAGCAGTCATTGGAATAAAAAAAAATCTATGAATTGTTTAGCAACGGATTCGGAAACCCTCCGCGCTTTTGCGCATGCGCCGGGCGGAGTTATTTTCATTAAAATAGGGGGAAAGTGAAGAATGGAAGGGTAATGTTTACATTTTACTGAGCGTGATCTAACAAAAACTCCGGAAATGCGCTCATATGACTCATTGCCTGACACCCCTTTCCGGTGTAAAATCGTCCAAACGTGGTAGTGTCAGAATCCGTTGCTGAACATTATAGCTTACCTGGAATTTAAAAAAAAATCAAAACCTCTAGAACCAAAAAATTTTTAGAAAACCTCTTTTGTTAATCAGTAATTTCCAAAGCAGCAGATTTATCTAAAAATATATTCAAAATGAGATGTACTTTTTTGATTAGTTCTATTGTTATGCTTCTTACTGAAGTGTGTCACGCATTTCAGCGATTTCGAAAGAAGAAAAAAATACATAATTCCGAAATATTTTTACCTAATCTTTAGGGATTAATCGAACACAGAGAAGTCCCGAATTGAAACTTCGAGGGAAAAACAACTTCTATCTTGAACTAAATTACAATAGAAAGATACGATTTGGCACGATGCCCACTGGCTAACACTCAAAGTCAATTTTCGTTGAAAAAAAAAATTTTAAAGGTCCCTTTTTTTCCGAATCATGTTTCGCTATATTAGGAAAACAGTAGGTTTATCTTTTTTTCATTCAATTAGTGCTTCTATTATCAGCGAAATATATTTATTTATGTACGTTAATTGTTCAAAAAGCAGCAGTTGCGGAAAGAGAAAGAAAAATCGTTTCCGTAAAGTGGTTTTTGTCTTTATATTTCATTTTTGTCCGTGTTTTAATCGTTTCAGTTGAGCAACTTCACCTCGACATCAGATGGAAACAGATTCATTTGTAACGATGACAGTGCTATTTTTTTATTAAAAAATACTTTCTTCGGATTAAAATTTTAAGAATTAAATTTAGGGAAGTCAGAATCCATCATCTCTAAGACCTCTCAACTGGGATAAGATTGGCCCTTTTTTGAGAAAGATCAATGCCAGTGTAGATCTATTGTATAAACTTAACAATTAATCTTTCAATTCTTTGAATGCTGAGACTTTTAAAAGAAGTTACCAACGATAGAAAAGGATCGTTTTTCCGAATTTAGTTGAGCTACTTGTCACGATTGGTTATCTTAACCATGCGAAAACCTGAAAAGGAGTAACATTATTGTTTGTTTATCTTAACCTATGTTCCTGAAAAGGAGTAACATTATAGTTTGTTTATCTTAACCATGCGAAAACCTGAAAAGGAGGGACATTATTGATTGTTTATCTTAACCATGCGAAAGCATGAAAAGGAGGAACATTATTGATTGTTTATCTTAACCATGCGAAAACCTGAAAAGGAGGAACATTATTTAATTTTCGACAATTATTACATTGAGTTTTAGTTGAAAATACCTTCCAAACGTTCTGAATCGTGTTCTTCATACTCTTATAATATCTCATTCTGCAATACTGGGCATTAGCAATTAGTAATCTTTCTATTTGAAATATCTACTTTAAATAGAAAAATCAGGAGTATTTTTTCTCGGGTTCTCGTATACTTTACACAAGAAAATCATTCGTAACATGCCGCCATAAATGATTTGCCTGCGTTAAGCAGCTAATCATTCTCAATAGGAACTCTCTGAAAATATCATAAACTGTCTTTTCACTGACATGTAGTCGTTTTCTTTTCGCAATTTTAATCTGGGTTAAATTGCTGTGCAATTATGTATCTAATATCTACAAATTCTTAAAAATATATCTGTATTTATTTTTTCACTGGAAAGACAGCCAACGCGCATGTAAATATATTACATGTATTTTTCATCGTCGTGAGTGGAAACGCACTGTAAATAAAATAATAGTAATAATTTCATCCGTCGCAAATGCTAACACGCATGTTTAAAACAAACGTTGTAGATATGGCGGTTTTTTATTTCTAGTTTCGGAGTTCAGGGTAGAAAATCCGAGAATGTTTTCCGGAAAAGTTAATCTCCCAGGTGAAGAATTTTGCCCAAAATGTGATAAAGATCTGCAGTTTTGTTGAAAGCAACAATTATTAAATTTCATCTATCTAATTCGTTCCATTTTTAAACGCTTTTACTAAGTTTGAGATGTTTCATGTTTGTATGTAGGGTTGAAATTTTGTGATCGATTTTGCACTCACTTCTTAATGCACTTGAGTTCTGAAATTTTGTATATTTATTGGGTCTTGATAGCAATGTAATATTTTAATAATTTTCGAGCTCTCAATTATCAATTTAAAAAAAATTCGAAAAATTACGTTTGCACTCGGTAGGTTTCAGGGGCGGCATCTATAGTATTTTTCAAAAACTAGAGATCTTCATCGGTGCTAAAATAATGCTAAGATCAAATATAAACGTTGCAAAAGGACTTGTCTATGGCGCAATTGGATACATCACGGATATCAGATGGCTACTTTTCAGACTTGAACAAGTGTACGATCAAGATATCCCAAGATAAGTAAAAATAGACTTATGACATAAATTAAAGTCTAAAAACTAGAAAATAATAAATATAAAAAAACTTTTTAAAAACACTTTTACTAATGCATTAAAAAAAGAAAATAATAATTTTTTTTCTCAAAAATATGGAGGTCAAAACAAAAAGCGTGAGGCGCTGAAAACAATAGGAAAAAGATATAAAACCACAATGATTATCATAAGAAATGAATGTTATTAAACATTCATCATATAAAATATATTATAAATGTGATTACAAATCTAATTTACTTACAGCTTTTCTACCTGCGCCTCACCTTTTTCGATTTTTGTTCTGACATGCAGATTTTTGAGAAAAAAATTATTTATTTCTATTTTTTGATGTATTAGTAAAAGCGGTTTTTTTTGTGTTTTTTTTATATTTATTATTCAGTTGTTGTGTCCATTACACAACGACAAATTGAGAAAAACGTTGACAAAATTGTCAAAATGTTTCCCCCCCCCCCTTGTATTCATAGAGATCTAACAATGTCGAAATTCATGAAAAACTTGAGGTTGAATTTTTTTAATATTATTTTCGACAGACTTTCCCTATAAGAGATACGCATTTCTCAAGTAATATTTCTATACGAGAAAGAAAAGTTTTATAGATAAAGCACGTATCATGTACTTTAACAAAACCCCATCTCTAGACTTTTATACCTCGAAATATGTGAAAACTACGGCTGCGAAATAATTTTCAGTCGTCACTGAAATTGCTCTACTAATAAAAATATTATAATAGTTGACGATGCAAGGTTGACTCAGTTTCTCTTAGGCTACTTGCACACACACCGATTCGTGTCGACCTGTTTGAAACCGGTCTGCAATATTCCATTAGTAGTGTATAGAGAACAGTTGGAGCTTGCACACGTACCGGCGCCTACAAAAAACCGATCGGCTGTCGAGAATAGCTACTGCGCTTCGCCGACATCGGCAGCTGCGGGGGTCCCGTGACACATGCCCCCCTCGGGGAGAACACCATGGGTATGTGAATGGAAAATCCAGGATAATTAAGCGGGTTCATTCTTCGTCCGGGGGGGGGGAGATGGTAATGGTGATGAGGCAGTGAATCTCCGATGACAGGGCGTACCTCCAACGAGAGTGGTCTGCGCTGGGACTGGGACTGGGCCACGGTTCACGTGTTACTGTAGTGGTCATTTTGTATTACTGGGAGTCTAGGCCGATCGGGAGATAATTCCTTATAATTATAATTATGTAAAGTGAATCGCAGTGGTCTGTTGGAAGAATCTTAGCTTCGGGAACAGAGGGTCACAGATTCTAAAGTCGATTCCACCAAAGATCGAAAGTGTATGAGGACTAGGAATGGGAAAAACCTACCTGTTTTAACCGAAAACAGATTTTTTTGTTTCGGTTAACCAGTTTTTTCGGTTATTTTTTTGTTCCAGTTACAACCGGCTATTTTTTTTAATCCAATAACAGGGCAGAAAAAAACGGATCGGAAAATAGGTTAGATTAGACTAAAATTTATGAAGCTTTGAATTTCATCATCTTAGGCCTATCAACGAAAACCGCTTCCTCGAGGTGTCTGTTCTTGATTCTTGAATCGTATCTCTGAGAGATACGAGGTTTTGGGATTGTTAGCAACAAAAGCTGTTATCCCCTAATTTAGAAAAATATTCATTCCAAAATTCTTTTCAATCTGCTTAAAAAATAATGTAAAATTGCCATCAATTGATGCTCCAGAGATATTGCAGTTACAATTCGGTCAAGACAAAAAAAATAGCGCCCTCCTAGAAGGGCGGCCATATTCTTTTTCGTGGCGTCTGTTGGTTGGCGGATTACTGAAAGAGTCTTTATGAATAGATAAATATTGGCCAATGGACTGATTTCTTGCAAAAACAGTATTAATAAAAAATTTTGTCTTACAAACGGCGTATGTTTATTAAAAAGATCGAAAGCCGGTTATTTCAAAACCCGGTTATTTTGAGCAGTTATAACCGCCAGGTTAAATCGGAGGTGAAAATAACCTGAATAATCGAAAACAGATTATTTTCGCAATAACTGCCATTCCTAATGCGGATCTACTGTATATTAAGTCCTGCGGAGAAAAAGGAGATCCAATTCAATATGCCACAAAATGTCCGTTTACCCTCTCCTGGCATTTCCAAACTCCAACAGTGTCACTCAAATTACAGTGGTTGAAAAACATTCTCACGAACAACTTCTCAAGAACCCGACTTCGACTCCTAATGCGTTTCATATGCGATGAGAACAATCTCATTGTAGAGGATAATAATTCAGCACTCGTCCGCCCTGACTGACACACACTTCCGGCTACTTATGATTTTTTCCCCTCTATGTATTTTTTTCTACTTTGTATTGCTTTCTATGTTGTTCTGTCCAGTGTATGTTTCTTTTTCATTTTCATTTGTTCTTGTACCTGTTACTTGTTTTTGTCCCTTCTTAAAAAATAAAATTCACCTCCATCCATTCAAACCGAAAGGAGCCAAATGGCTCTAAACACGGGGATGCAGGTGGTGTGATGTAATGTATATTAAGTACGTTGTGCTCAGTCGCTGGTATAGAAGTTTGTAGACGAGGTACCTGTGCGCCGTCGCCCTTGTCATTTGATTTTGGTTTGAATATTGCGATATTTGTCTTAAAAATGACCATTCTGAATTCTTTCCAAATGGTTCATTAAATTATCGGATCAAATTTAGGTAATTTATTACGTGATGGTAATAACAAAATGACGATGAGAGCAACTGAATTGCCATCTTCCCTGTAAAATGATTCAAACTGCTCTTCTTGAGCTCGTACACGTTTTACTTTTAGTCGCCATACCAGTGGCGGCTCGTTCATTAGTGCTGCAGAGCTGCAGCACCCCCTGAAATTATTTTGAAAGTTTGTTTATCAATTTTTGTTTTTAATCCTATTAGGTTATTTTTTTCTTATTAAAAAGTTCTACCAGCAACGAAAATGGAGGAAAAGAAAAACGAAAACGAAGAAGACAGAAAATACATCAATAAAGAGGAAGATACACAAGTCTGAGCTGTTCTGGAAATAGCACTCGCAAGCATCAAAATTCCCTCACTGCGCAACAGCTAAGCAACGCTTCGGAAGACGAAACAAGTATTTTATCCTATTGAGTTTGCTGGTCGCTTGAGCTGCATTCGATGCAACCTTTGACACGAGGCCAACTGGGTGGGTGTGTGTTTTTCCTCCTTCCCACCCAGGGATGAACTTCGTTCTATTGATTTTTATTCGCTTGTATTTCGTTCGCCGTTATTAGGTAACGGTTGCGCTTTCATGACGCCCGAAGGAAACTCGTCTACTGTTCAGCAACGGATTCCGAGACTACCACTTTTAGACGATTTTACACCAGAAAGAGGTTTCAGGCAATGAGTCATATGAGCGCATTTCCGGAGTTCTTTGCTCAGTAAAATGTAAACATCACCCTTCCATTCTTCACTTTTCGCCTATTTTGATGAAAATAACTTCGCCCGGAGCATGCGCAAAAGAGTGGAGGGTTTCCGAATCCGTTGCTAAACAATACTTGAATAAACATCCGTTTTCTTTTATTAGAAATCGCTCGCGGGAAAAAGATACGCCAATAATTTTTTAAATACAATGCAGATAATTGTAATTAAAAATTTGGGACTATTTAGAAGTTAAACTATTTTGCAAAAATTCTATTTTAAATATAAGATCTTGATTTTTTTTTTTTTGCAGCACTGCTTGTTTCTGAATTGACGAGCCTCCACTGCATCATACTATATGGCTTTTAACTGCTTCTAACCACTGAACACAGTTATATTTCAGTCAAATGCAAATTTAGCTATTAGTTTGGCGCAGCTTGGTCAAAAAATGGCTCTTGCGCTAATAAAGCACAAACCAACCAGCCAATTATATGCTCTCACTTCATAGCCATAATTTGAGAATGAGCCCTTGCTTTTCTTTATATTCAAGACCTCGTGCCTGTACACATGTTTCATAAACAGAGGAATCAACTATATTTAGGGAGAGGATTGTACAAACCGAGGCATTATTTCCAAGAAAGCTTCTAGAAAATCTTTCTAATAATGACTCATATTATTTCCAAGAAAGCTTTTAGAAAATCTTTCTAATAATGACTCATTATTTCCAAGAAAGCTTTTAGAAAATCTTTCTAATAATGACTCAGAATATTTCTAAGAGAGCTTTTAGAAAATCTTTCTAATAATGGCTCATTATTTCCAAGAAAGCTTTTAGAAAATCTTTCTAATAATGACTCACCGATATTAAACTGGGCCACTTGCTGCCACGATCCTATGGTTAGGTCTATGTACTTGACTTTGCCCTTCATTTCTGGCTGATTGACTGCCAGAGGGTTGAAAGCCTGAGACATATCGGGAATGATCTGATCCAACACTCTGCAAAGAACAATACTTTTATTTACAAAATAAAAAAGTGTCCAGTTTCAAAGTATAAATGTATATTCAAAATTATGACTGAATGTTTGGCAAATTTGTTTTTAAATTCTTTTGCCATAAAAAGTGCTGAAGTTCAACTGTGTTTATAAGGTACTATCTTGGAATGTATGGATTTTCGTTCATATTTCAATGTTCTTCTCTAAGGTGCATGAATTTGGATCGGTAATACGTCCATTAAAAATTGCAAAAATGCAAATTTGTTCACAAAACAGGTAATTCATTTAACGAATACGTTCGTCCATGCTTAGAAAATAGGGTATGCTGATGAATATTGATCCTCTAGAAGAAAAAGAAAAACAAGCATCATAGTTAGATATAAAAATAACCGTGGTACAATTCTTAATAACATCCATGTGCAGTAGTATATATAGTACTCAATTTTGCTCCAAAGAGAACTCTAGTTATCAAATCCCTCTCGTATTTAATAGTTTTCAACCAAGAATGAAAATGTTTCGAATAACTGAAGAAAAAGCGTCACTTCGCGATGATGCATTCTATCAGGAAAATTCCAGAATGTCTTAAAAGCCTAAAATTATCATTTAAAATCTAGATAGGAGTCTTTAAGATTCGATAGGTTTAACGTCAAACCAGTATCTAAGTGGTGGTAATCATAAACTCCGTTTAATGACATTAAAAGACTAACCTTATGAAAGCTTAAGCAAGACAGAGCAGTTATACAACCTACTAAGAGAAATAATAATAATAAAACAATTGTTCGAAATAAAGTACTTTATCTGATTGACTATAAACTCGATATCAACGAAACCGATTTATTAATCTTCCTTCTATACATACAGATATTCACAACTATTTCTATGCAGCAATCACATCAACTTATTTTATTTCAAGTTTTTTCACATTACTATTGTTAAATATTATGATAAAGGTGACTTCTACTACTGTCCCTGAAAATATTTTTGATAGCACTGATTTTTTTAACCTAATGCTTAGTTTAAGGAAAGATTTTAAAAGTCTAGCATTTTGACTTTTAAGCTAGAAATGCACATCGTAATTACCTTAGCTTAGAAAAACGCGTAATAATTTCTTTAGATTAAAAATACTCACCATAATTACTTTACATGAGATTATAAGCGTAATAATTTCCTTAGATTAGAAATACTCATCATAATTACTTTAC
>BGPR01044851.1:1829-12496 GCA_013235015.1 Araneus ventricosus | reverse complement strand
GTACATTACTACCCGAATAGTAAACCTAACCGTGATGGCATATGCAGAACAAATTTACAATTGTTACTTAGGCATTAGAAATAGCGAGCGAAAATTCAAACACTTTAACCCTTTGCACTCGAGAGGTGACTCTCAGTCACCATTCTAGACTGTGCATCATTCTGACGTTTCTTGATTCCGATGGTTAAAAAAACTTCCTACAGAGTTGTAAGAAGTTGTAAAATAATTTTTCAGGAAAATTGTAATTACACTATCATATTTTTTATGTTCCAAAGCAATAATATGAGCTCTTGTAAATCAGTGAATAATTATGCATCTAATTACTTTTCCGAGTGTAAAAGATTTAAAGCGATTCGAGTCAATTGCTTATATAAATAAGATTGTGTTGATAGGATTTTAAATTGTCGCTATACTCTTCACATTGATTGTTGGGTTCAGTGCCCTTGAATCTTTCTGGTAAAACGACGAGTATAGCTCGTCATTGGTTTTCATGCTATACAGCACCATACCATGATTAACTCTTACTGAAAGGGGTTAAGATGCTTAAGGAAAATTCTTACTGACATATAACATTGGCTCAGCACAGTCAGAAGATAAACCTATTTTATTAATTGTAAAATAGCGTAAGTAAATAACTTCTAGTCCGCTGAAAGAGCAAATACAACATATTTCCAAGTGACTTCTGGTAATAGCTGTAAGATACAAAAATGGCTAGAGGGATGACAAACTGAAGTGATTTATTAATATTACAGAGTCAGAAGATAAACCTATTTTATTAATTGTAGAAAGAGTCAGTAAATAACTTTCAGTCCGATGAAAGAGCAAATACAACATATTTCCAAGTGACTTTTGGTAACAAATATAATATATACATATGGCTAGAGAGATGACAAACTGAAGTGATTTATTAACATTACAGAGTCAGAAAATAAACCTATTTTATTAATTGCAGAAAGAGTCAGTAAATAACTTTCAGTCCGATGAAAGAGCGAATACAACATATTTCCAAGCGACTTCTGGTAACAGCTGTAATATATACATATGGCTAGAAAGATGACAAACTAAAGTGGTAAAGAACCCTAGAAATATAAATTCCAGTTCTTGAGTTCTTTTTTAAATTGGTTACACCTCTGTCTCTCTCAGTAATGGCTGTTTTTCATCAGCTTCTTGAGGTCCATTGTCACCGTCTTCGACCCTGTTTTCACGACAATCAGCTCTTCGGACCTTCGTTCTATTATCACAATACTTTTTGAAGAGAAACTGAAATAAATTTGATAACATAAATTTAATGAAAACATCTTTTAAAAGTGTATACTAAAAAACACTACTTTAGTATACACTTTCATTAGTGTATACTAAAAAAAGAAGTAGAATTTTCTGTCTACTTTCTCTTTTTAGTCTTTAATTTATAATTTATTATAATAAATAATCAGGAATCGTGAAATCAATTTCTTATGGAATTCATTACCAAGTGGTGCTAAGGGCATAGAATCAAGATTTAATCAAATTAATTGATTAACTGGTAATTAACCTTAAGATACTTCAATAATACATTGTCATCAAGAATACCCTAGTGCACACAGCGTTAAAAATCTAGCACATCAGGGCGTAAAATATGGGTAAAACAAAATGATGGGAGGAAGCATAGGGGTAAATCTGCATGCAATTGCAATCGATACTTACATAGATGGCAAAAAAGACAAGAAACCACAGAAGTGAACTTCCAACTCCTTTGAGACAAAATCCAAAAGTTTCTTTATCCATGAGCCATCCTCCAAGTATTAAGACAATCCAGAATACAACATAAATCCAGGCTGGTATGAAAGCCAAAAACCATAGTGCAAATGAAATATGTGATAATCCTTTTGCCTAGAATAGAAAATTTAATATTCATGTTTCCACTCCATCAGTCTAATTAAAGCAATTTTAAGTGCCATGCCATCAGGCAAACAATATGTACTAGGATGTATCCAAAGAAGAGGTTACAAGGGTAATAAAAAATTATTTATTAACATTAGACAGAAAATTCCAAAGGAAATAAAGAGGCATACTTGCCGATCACCTTTCCACATAATCGCCAAATCTGTTTAGGCATTTATATAAACGCAGGAACAAATTGCTCAATCCGGCTTGATAGAAATCACGTCCTGCCCATCCAGGCAGTTCTCGGAAGCTGTTTTCACATCACTGTTTGAGGAGAACCTTGTTTCAGATAAGTGTTTGGGATGGTGGTGGCTCCTCCCCTCCCCCCGCGTGGATAAAAAAATTCGAACCTACTGTAACCCAGAATCCAATGATTATCAGAAGGTTTTTCATTGTAGATTATAGTGATTGTAAAATATTTAGGTAAAGAATCAAATTCAAAGAGATGCGTACCGATTAAAACGCATCTATCACACACTTCCACTCTTGCCGGCTCAAGGACAAAGTGACGTAATCCTTTCGCGTGCACAGAGATTGCTACCAGTATGGATGCGTATGGAGAATCGGATTAGAAAAATTAATTATGCAATTTTAACGCCTTTTTCTTAACCGATTGAAATAAAATTTGGGGCCAGATCTATAATTAATGTTAGCAACCATCATACCAATTTTTATTTCTCTAAGCTAAAGGGTTTATGAGATATAATTTTTACAAGTATGTGATTATACAGACCGACAGACCATCAACCCTTCGACGGATTTGGTCCAAAATTCGATACTAATCTACATTCACGATGATAAAAGTGTGTACCAAATTTTATCCATCTAACTATTCAAGTTTTTGAGTTACAGTGTTCATATGACCGCGGATAGACAGACTTACCGTGGACGAATTTTGCCCAAAATTTGACAGAAACCTACAAATTATGTGTAAAGATCACATACAAAATTTCATCCCCGTAGCTCTAATAGTGTTTGAGTTATCGCGTTCGCAGACAGACAGACATAATTCCAAAATTGTGTTTTTCGGACTCAGGGAGGTCTAAAACGTGGAGATTCGTCAAAATCTCGAGTTCGAATTTTTTGACGATTACAATACTTTCTCTTTGTATACTTCGTAGACGAGAAAGTAAAAAAGGACATTTGGATCATTAAAAATCACAAAAGGAACTTATAGATGTGTATGTGCAAACTACATTCGTTCTATGGAATTATATTTATTTTAACATAGTAGTTGATTAGCTGTTTTGCACATACTATATTTCACTTTGCGCTTTCAAGAACAGTTATTCTAGTTGTGGAAATCGCACCCTCAGTAATTAATTTAAACTATATGATCATCCATTATGTGAAGCCTGAAAATAGATTCTTACTTTCGCCTTTTGGCACAACATCTTCAAGCTGATTATTCACTAAAAATTGTTAATATGAAGCATACATATAATATATACAAAGAGAAAGTAATCTTAAAGTTAAAAAAAATCTATTCTGAGATTTTCATCAATCTCCTCGAATTATACCTCCCTGAATCCAGAAATTAAATGAACTATTTTTGGAATTACGTAAGTCTTTGTGTGAGAACAACAACTCAATTACAAAAAGAGTGAAATGAACGAAATTTGGTATGTGGTCTCAACCCCCTGACTGCAGCTTTTTTTTACGTCACTATTTAGAAGCAACGGTTCAAAACATGTTCAAATACCGCTGAACCACCGAAATGTTATTTATAAGCAAATTTTTATCAGAATAATATGATTCAACGATATAATAGTACTAACTAAACACGTCCCCCCAAGTCCTATTATGTTGCCTCATCGCGGCGGGTGTGTGGCCTTGAGTGGAATGGGCGATGTACGTCTGGAGTTTTTTCTCCTGGCAGGGTCACCTAAGGTGTGTAGGCCATTCCATTATACCCAGCAAAAGCATAAAGGCAATGGACAAAGTCGGACTTCTTCCCTCGGGCGTCCAAGGTCAGTGCCAACAGAAGCTGCACTCTCTTCCTTTACCATGAATCGTTCGCCTATAGTTTTCTGTGGGCGAGCGGACTCTTGGACTTGTTCTAGCTGAGGACTGGAACAAGTGGAATAAGAAACAACAACAAAAACGTTAGCTTTCGAAAATGGCAACTTCCTTCTAAATTGCTGGATAAGCAAAGCAGTCAGAGGTTTAGCTCCATAACTGTAGATCTGTATCACACTTTGGACCAAATACTTAAGTGGGGAAATCTGTCTGTCTGTCCTTTCCTGCGCATGTAAACATGATGAATCAAAATAGAAGCTATCTCTGAAACGATATTAGTATTATTAGTCAAAAAGGATTCCAAAATCCACTTGTTTCTCTTCTCCATGCTTCACGCAAAACGCGCCATATTGCGTAAATATATGAAAAAGTCGACCAGCGGGAGAGAACTCACACTGATTTGAGGTGGTTTTTGATATAAAGGAGCAGTTTAGTTATATTAACGTCCCGATTTGAAGCAACACGAGGGCTATTTTGGGTCGGACCTCGAAATTTTGAACCACAGTCAGAGGAGACATCTGAGCAGTCACCCCCTCTCCAAACTTCCGCACTACATCAGCGGGAGGACTTTGACCCCCTACGTATGATTTCACGTGCAACAGGCCCAATACACGGCGGATTTTCAGTGGAATCGGTTGGTTGGTTGTGTTGTGTTTTCTGGCACAAGAGCCATATTTGACTATGCTGCGCCAAACATATGGTACATAGATCAGTGGAATCGGGTTTAGAACCTCCGTCACCAGGGCGATACCTTACCACTATGCCACCGATAGCAAGAAGCAAGCAATCAACAAATGACCTTGATAACATTCTAAATACCGATTGAAATGATCCGCAAAGCAGGGCTGAGTGTCAATTTCTGACAATTTACCTTCCAGAAGGGGTGCTTATGCAGGAGATACTTGTATTCTGCATCGTATTACATACTTACATCGTTCTTCTATAAATTTAAGTACAATTTTTATTTATAGAATCTTTCTTTAGTGTGAAGCTACATAAATAAAATATTTATTTTTGTAAAAGAATGCGATATAAATATGCAATACGATGCACTATATAAGTATCTCCTGCAAACGCGCGCCTGCTGGAAGTTGAAGGTAAGGCAGCAGTTGTTATACTTTTAAAAAAACCGTATTCTCTCTGAACTAAATCTAAACTGAGTATATAATATAGAACTTTTCTCACCCTTCGTCTTCCACCGGTTTCGACGTCAGTCATGTTGAAAGTTAAATGTTTAAAAATGTCTTAAAAGTTAAAACGTAATTGGAAAAAGTCTTAACTGAACCTTGCATTTATGTCAATTTCTCTGCGCATGACAGTTGGATGCCTTTCTTTTTCTACGTAGAAATCTGGCAGATCTGTGGATACTATTTTGTTTTTGCTGTATTAAGAATGGAAAAATAACAATGCATGTGGGAGAAAAGTAAGGTAGATTTCGAGTTTTATGGTCCAAGGTCCAGTGGAGGAAAATTCCTCCAAGTGAGCTATAGGAAAAGGGGGGTCTCAGTGATAGGATTCGGGATCGTCGGTTCGAAACCAGACTCCGCTGAAGCTATATTGTATACTAGGATCTGGCCTTTGACCCACTAGAGGCCTTTTCCACTCGGGCGAACCAGCAACTCGAGACGTTCGTTTCTCGGTGTTCTTGGTGAATTTCTTACCTCTAACATAAAACGATTACACATACAAATTAATGTATAAAACTTTTATATTTTAGCATTTTATATATCTTTATATCTCTAAGAAAATAATTTCTTAAATATTAATCCTTTTACCACAATTGTCAAGTTTGAACTGATCTCGGAATGTCGACCGTCGAGAGCCAAGCCTGGGTCTCTTCAGGGGCTCTATCACGATTCTACCGACAACCATTCTGTTGCGAGAAAATGACCCGTTCTCCCACTCGTGACGTCACATTTCGCGATGTCATCTAAATCCGTTAACACGAAGCTTTCGAAATCGTTTGGATACCGAAATCCCTAGCGAGTTTCAACCGTTTTTTCTCACCACGCTAAAGGCAAGCGAGAAGCACTTTTCGCTAGTGAGAAGGTTGTTTCGCGAGACTTGAAATGAGGGCTCTAGTTTTGATGTTAGCTCTTGCGCAAGAAGATGCAAGAAGGGTTCCTTGTTTAAACACTTATTGATTACATCATATTTCATTGATAAGAGCATTTATTTACATATGATTTGACGAAGAACAACTGTAAACAATATTCAAAAATGTTATTTTGATGTTTTATACGTGAAGTACTCTCTGGAGTGTATTTGTCTTTATTAGATGCAAAACGATACAGTGATTATACATGTAGTATTGAAATTAAACATTAAAAAAACCAGAACATATTTTATTGCGTAACAAAGCACATTCATAGAAATAGTCAATTCATTCTATACATATCATATTCGAGAAATAAACAGATAAAACAATGACATAAAGTGTAGAAACACGATTCAATAGGAAGAAAAATTTATATTCGAGAAGCATCAAAGATTTGTCTGTGAACAGTGCACAAAGTCTTCACTTATTAACCACTTATCTAACAAATTATATGTTTGATTATGCTGTAAAAAATGCATGACTACAAAAATTTGAACAAAAGTAAGTAGTTTTCATTAAAACAGTATAATTCACAGGCCGACTCGACAGTCGATTTGTTTGTTTATGCTTCAAAATCGAAAGAGTGCTCTCTTTTGATTGGTCGATCGTTTCCACTTCTCGTACTCACGGAAACGGCGAGAAATTACTCCCTTTGGTTTCACTCAGCGTTGGTGACACATCTAAATTGAAGGTCACGACTATTTTCTCGCTGTATTTGAGTACTCGCGAGCGAGAGCTATTCGGTGCGAATAATGGACCTTATGCATGTGACGTCACATCCTCCGACACGTGACCTGCTGGAGGCAGCCATTGGTCAGTCTTAAGCAGCTGACTCAGAACTGCTTTTATTTCTGAGTCGCTTATAGGCCAATCGTTTTGTTCATTCCTCCACAGCTGTTTTTTTATACTCTCGAACCCAAAGGGTGCATAAGGTCCATTACCGGTAGAATCGTGATAGAGCCCCTGACCCGACTAAAAACTGATATATCTCCAGCGCAACACACACACTCTAAAGTCACTCCTCAATAGAGCAGAAACAATGCAAGAGCTTTTAAATCATCAGGTAAAAAAAGACCCAGGCTCGGCCGGGCGAAGACTAACTCCGAAAACGCATTCCGGTCCGCAATCGCGGACTAATTTGAGATAAGAAAATCTTATCTCCATTTAAAGGGATGACCCTGTGCACTTCATAATATTGCTCCAGCAACAACCCCACAAGATCCAGAGGGACTTCCGGGGGGGGGGCCACCCTTTGCCTCCAACAACAGCAGATCATCTAATTCCCAGAACTGAAATTATCCAGCATCACCAACGTACCATTATTGGGGATTGGGCCCCCTTCGGGGACATGGGCCCCAAAATTACTTGCTTCATTCGTTCACTTCATAAGATTCTCTAGTGCAAAGGGTTAAAACTTTGCAATATGGACATGAACCAAAGTGAGTATGCGTAACAAGGCACACTTTTCACATTCTTCAAAGAGTCTGAGCAAAATTTAAAGGATGCCATAAAATGAATTTACTACTCGTTTGTTGGTCATTGGTGTTGCCTGGCTCTTGTTCTTTAAAATACAACCAACCTAAATAATTTATCAGTCCTTAGAGAATTGAATCTTTCTAATTGAGATGCAGGATTGCATGTCGTTCATGTCTCTAATCACAATTCAAAAGTACGTGGTTGTTCCCAAAAGAGGACTTACTCCCACATTAGCCAATTTCTACTTCATTATGTGTGAGTAAGCTTTCTCACATAATATACACAAGCTTTCTATCCTTTTACGTGATTAATCTAAATTAATTTCATTTACTCATAACACAGAAACCATCTTGAATAATTTTAGTTCCACCAGGTATTACTAAAATAATTTTGGTCCGAGATTATTTACTCGCCTTATCTAGGCACCTTGGCAAGAAACGATCGTTATTGACATAATACTGACAAGAACATCAACCTAAGATTTTAATGAAAGAGTGTCATCTGGTGAAGATTGCAAAAATGGACAATTCACGTTCAGAATAAATTTCTTAACCGCAGTGCCTGGTTAGTAAAGTCATGACTATGGGATCGAGACCTAGTGAACGTTTTAATCTGCAGTCTGGGATTAAATGTCTTCGCATTGTTGCTATGGCATAGACGCTTTGGGTATCGCATCAGATAGCCGCAGTTTAATAATGAGAACGACAGCTAATCCGGCATAACATTTCTCCACACTTCATTCCATACCAGAGATAGACGTTGGACCTGCTTTTAAATTAAAAAATCTCCACCAAGCATGGACGAAAAATTAATTTAAATATTAGTAAGTAATTGCAATTACTTTTAAGGTACTCCTTTATGTAGATGTTAATTTGCCTAATGTAAATATGGTGTGGTTGCTTGTAGTTGATGCCCGAAGCCTTAATTCGTGATCATGCTTCTTTTTCCTGGGGAGGCGGCGTTCGAGTTGAAAAAGTAGGGGGTTAAATTTATAGACATCTAAAAATACGGGGGGGAGTATAGGGGTAGACAACAAAATTTTAAAATTTAGCTACAAACATATCTAACTTTCCTGGACACTATTGCTTTAATAATTCTTAGATTTGGGGGTCTATTCTGGTATCCCCGGTTGGGTTGGGAGTTGTCACTTTTTCCGTTGTTAACGGCCGGGAAAAGTGACGTCTCCCAACCAACCGGGGGTACCAGAATAGACCCCTTAGGTAGCTAAGTTGAAGTAAGAATGGTTAACCTGGAGTTGAGGGTGCGTACTCACTTCGTTTCCCTTAAGCTCGCCAATTGTTTGTCGCCAAAAGAGAATAGTGCCAGAACATTTGTTTTGGATGAGAGTTAAATATTTTTTAGGCGCCGTTTCCGCATGCGCCGACAGTGATTGTTTACCGGTCTACGGCGCATGCCTTTAATTTCTCCTCATTTATATTGGTCCACTGTCTGCTCTCTTCGATTTGATGGGTCGGCGTACGAATTTGAATTATAATGAAATGTTTGGAATTCTTGATCATTTACCAAAAAAGTTTGGAATTCTTGATCATTTACCAAAAAAGTTTGGAATTCTTTATCATATACCAAACGATTTTTTTCTATAACCGTTCGCTTCTCTTCTGAAAATATTCGTTCATTTAATTTGCCGATTCTCTTCGTCTGTGTTGCTGATTATGGCTTCCAAATATTGAACAAAGATTGTTTTTTATATGGAAACAATGGTTCCCTTGCTACCTTTCATTGCCTTCAGACGTCGTGTCTTTCCTGTGGTCGTGCTTTCCCTGTGTGTTTCGTTTCTCAATTAAAAAGCGAAACTACGACGAGCTAGCTTTACTGAAAGCGAAGCCTCTGATGTTTTTTTAAGTTAAAAAAAATTGCCTTGTACACATTTGCAATGCCTAAGGCATTGCTTGCTCAATCGCTTGTTTTGAGACGCAGTAGACATCGAATGCGTAGGAGAGCTATAAAAAACTCACTGCGCATCCTAAACAGTGTTTGGCGACGGCAAATAAAATTGCGCCAAAGAAAATTGGCGAGAAAATACTACGCACACTAAACTCCAGGTTTACAGTAAAAATTTAATTTTCCAGCAAAAAGTAGGAGAGACCATTGAAAGGGGTCATCAAAAGATTCTACACCCATTGGGTTGGTTGGTTGTTTGTTTGGGATTTAATGGCGCAAGAGCCATTTTTGGCTAAACTGCGCCAATCAAATGTTAAAAATCAACACAGTGGTTCTACCCATTGGGTTGAGTCGACCCTCCTGGGTTATGGAATAGTACTGAAGTGTAAGTACTAACAAGAATGTCGCTTTCTCTAGATATTAGGGTAATTCCGAAAAGGAAGTTTTATCATAAAATTAGCATTTTGGTTCTTTCAAATTACATAATATATCAAGTGCGAAATACATTTCATAGATCTGATTCAGCACTCAAAGTAATAGCCAAGAAAAACAAGTTTTGAAGAGGTTTTATTCTTTCACGAAATAAAAATACAAATAATGCACATAAATAACACGTACTCAATAAAAACAATTAAAAACTATCTGATCTGAAGCTTTGTCTGTGATTTTTTAAAGTATTAAAATCGGTTTTTGGTCTGCCATAAAACCATTACCGAAACCTTGAAACGAACATGTCTTCCAGATCCTATGACCAGAAAAACCTGGAATTATTCCCGTTTCAATCTTATTCCGAGATAAAATTCAGTGAGTATACTTTACTCCAAGTTGCTTCCTACGATGTCTGATTAGAATCTTAAAAATGCCATCAAGTCATGCATGCTGATGCAGGAAGCTGTTCAGCTGTCTTAATTATGTTCAGAGGTGGGATGTCTGGCCACCTGCCTTTGAAGATGAACGACGAATGTACGAAACTCCCTCCATTCCTGCAACAAAAATCAATATGCATCAGAAATATGGTTGAAGTTTAACCCTTTGAGGATGACTATCACGCGGGCGTGCCAGCTGCTTGGCACATTCTCTTCCGACTGTCACAAATACCTACCGGCTCTTGTTGCTTTTAGATACAGACTCTCACGCGGTCGTGCCAGCTGCTTGGCACATTTTCTCCCGACTGTCACAAATACCTACCGGCTCTTGTTGCTTTTAGATACCGACTGTCACTCGGTCGTGCCAGCTGCTTGGCACATTC
>BGPR01044849.1:0-12497 GCA_013235015.1 Araneus ventricosus | reverse complement strand
CCTGTAAAAAATTAAAAATTCAAATTAAAACCAACATATTTTGTTTTATTTCGTTTCCATGTATTTAATAATAAAATAAAAAAATGTGATGATTTTTTGCAATTTTTTTCAAAAAAATGTGTAAGGGAAGCGGATAATTATCACAAAAATAAAGTTATAGGTCTTATTTTTAATGTTAATATTATTTGAGCAGTGAGAACTTTTCAGTAGCATGCGACTGTGTTCTGAAAAAATAAAAAAAAAAATGAGTTAAGGAAAGATGCTGTTTCCCATTAACGAACTGGGGCCAAAATTCAATCATTACCTCAAGGCCACTTATCGTGCTCACATACCGAAGGACAGACAGACAGGATTCGGGACGGTCCTACAAAGTCGATACTCATCATAACCTCCTGGTGAATTGGTTGACGAATACAATTCCTTCTCCATGGATACTTCGTATACTACAGGGGATCCCAAACTTTTTCAATTCTCGGAGCCCCGTGTAAACTCCAACAAGTACTTTTTGAAAAATACTTTTTCTGTGTGTAAGATAGATCAAAATAAAACATTTTAGGCTATATAAAACATTTTAGAACAGATTTTAATAATATAAATATCAGTGGAATCACAGAATATTTTCTCAAATCGTAAAAATTAAGACAGCTAGCCTGATTTCCTTTTTCCAAGTTGATTTTCACGCGATACTTTGATTTTACAACTGCCGTGCCGAAGAAATAGCTTCGCACAAATAACAACAAGTAGCAAATGGAATTAAAGTTCTCTGAATAGATGAAAGTTGCTAGTGAGGAAGCCTAGATTCTGAGGCACACACTTGGGAACCACTGGTAAACCAGAAAGACGAAAGATAAATTAAAATTTATCTTGTATAGTGTTTAAACTTCGAATTTAAGCAGTTCAATTTAACAAAGAAAATACAATTATGAATACACACTTACAGTCGCTAAAAAAAGTATTCGGACACTTGAACGAAAAAAAAAAAATTGAAGTCGATTATTTCTGTTATTTTTGGGAATAACTATAACTTTTTGTACTATCTTTTAAAACGTACTATTAGACATAATTGGAGAAAAAAAGGAGCTAAATAAATTACATAATTACACGAATTTTACACCGTTCATTACCAATAAGGAGAAAAATATCAAAAAAGTATTCGGACAGTGAGAAGAAACATAAGTCTTTTGGCGATAAATCAAAAGAAATAAAATGCTTACTTGCTTTAAGGTACGGCAACCCTTTGATCAATCAGTCCTAGCAATGAAAATCAGAAAGTGTTTCGGTATGCGAAAAAAAGGCGAAAGAAACCCGAAATTAGAATTGAAATGAAAAAACTCATTGTAGATCAGAATAAAGTGGAAAATCTATCCGAAAAATAAATGCTATTTTAAAAATAAGTAAATGAACAGTATTTAGTGCAATTTCTAAATACAGGAAAACTGGCTTTGTAGAAAATAAAGCACGGACAGGACGGTGAGCATTTTTAACACCTCGCGAGCAGAGGTGGTTTGTTAAAAAAATCACTATCAATCCGAAGATAAGTGCTGTTAAATTAACGTTTGAAGCTAGAAAACGTGTCAGGAAAATATCTCATCCTGAAACTGTAAGAAACATGTTAAGGAATCATGACTTTCATGCTCGAGTTGCTAGAAAGAAAACGTTTATTAGTAAAGTGAACCAGAAGGAGAGATTGAAATTCGCTAGATGTTATTTTAAAAAAAAAGGAGTTTTGGAAGTGTAATTTCTGTTGACGAAAGTAAATTTAAGGTTTTGGTTCAAATGGAAAGGAAAAAGGTATGGAGAAGAGTATAAAGGTATGAGCTTAAACTCTAAGAAATCTTCGTGCTACAGTGAAACATGGCGGCGGCAGCCAACTTGTCTGGGGTTGCATGAGTAGCTTTGGAACAGTTAACCTAGAACTAATTGACAGCAAAGTCAACAAATACGGTTACTTAGACATTCTTAAAATAAATATAAGACAAAGTTCTCAAAAAATGGGAATTTTGGCCAATTTTAAACTCTACCAAGACAACGATCGAAGCATTCGTCTCATATTTGTAGGTTATGGGCTCTCTATCATTGTCCTACGGTCATTAAAACGCCAGTACATTGCTCCGACCTTAATCCTATAAAACATTTATTGGGAAATATACAACGACATTTGCATGAAAGTAATATTACGAGCAAAAATATCCTGAAAGAAAAACTAATTGAAGCATGAAGAAATATTGATCTTAATATATGCGACCAATTAATCAATTCAATGCCAAGTAGATTGAAAGAAGTAATAAAAAACAAGGGTCGGCCAACAAAATACTAAAATAGTGCTTTCACGCAGTAAAAGTGTTTTTTGTTAATTAATTTATAAGTGTACGAATACTTTTTTTGGTCTGAAAATCTGTTGTAAAAGAATTATAGAGTCAATTATACTTTAATTTTGAAGTTTAAGAAAACTATTTCAGTAGCATATGTATTTTCACACCTTGTAGGATTTAAAGATTCGATTATTCGTTTTGCAATATATTGTTTTAATACTTTTTATTTGATGAATAAAGTGTTATTCATCTTGGTGCCCGAATACTTTTTTGGGTGACTGCTTCGATCTTTTTGCTTTATCGGAGGTAACATAAAAACAGAAATTGTTTCTTTTTTTTAAAGAAATATAAAACTTCCCAAGTACTTTTTACTTTAGATCAGCGGTTTTCCTCTCACGTACCCCTTGATTGATGTTTTTATTCTTGAGTATCACCTACTGCCACCCACCCCAAGTATCCCTCTGCACAAATAAATTTTATTAATAGTGTTAGCTTAAGAGTCAAACGACTCGAATAACGTCCGTCATTTTTTATTTTACTTTATTATTCCGTTTTCATAATAATATCAGTTCCACGTCTTCACAAATGAAAACAGCATTGAAATAATTTCGCATTAACTTATGAAAGCTCACAATGACTCATCGTGATAATCAATTCTTCAAGTGGATGACAATTTCAATGGAATCTTTGAGCTTGTATCACAGTTTTATAAGATAGGAAGACGGATGTAATCTCATGTCTGAAGCGGCGTCAAGCTTCCTGAGATATTTGCTGTGATTCTGAAAGGTATTCAATACTTTATTCCTTTAACAGTGAGTTCACAGTACCATTCGTTTAGTGCTAAGTTGAAGTCAACATCATCATTTTTTTCTCGAATTCATGTGGCAAAGAAGAAGAATCGATGGAAAATTCAAGCAATTTTCTTTTACGGATTTCAATATATTCAGCAAAATAATTCTAATATTTCGGCTTCTTGAAAAAATCAGCTTGTGGAAAGTTTTGCAATCGACTTATCTGCATCAGCATTTTGCGAGTAGGTTTTTTTTACTTACAGAAATTTCGCTTTTCACACGAAGTTGGGAAAACAAAAAAACATTTTTTTAATTATAACCCTTTATGCTTTGTGTTTTCCGACATTACCATCCTTACTTTCGCGTACCCCGAATGACTGACTTAATGTATATGAATGACTTAATTTTGGCTTAGAAGTTTGAAATTTACGCGATTCGATGCACGACTGGATCTCGGGCAAAAGTTGAGGGATAAAGATGCATTGGGTTCATTGAGTTAAATTTTAAGTGCATAACGTTATAAATATCTATGGGTCTTCTGCATAAATGCAGTATATAGAATATGGGTAGAAACTGTAGATACTGACTTCAATTGAACCGAAATTTTTCATTGTATTAAGACTACAGTAGTAGTACCCAGACACTAGTTGGTGCATTACCTAGACATAGTTTTATTCTGCCACTGGCTTAACATCTGTTATCCCTTTCAAGATGCCATGCGGCCATCATTCGATTATGGATGTCCTGTTGCATTCAAATCGATTTTTTTCACAGCAAAATAATAAATGCGGAGGTTTGCCAAGTAAAATCGGCAACTGACTTTGGTACATTTGTTCCTTTAAAACTATGTCGATCTAGTCTAAAACTGACCTTTTAACGTAACTAGTTGAGATTTACAAGAAAGTGAATAATTTGGTTACTATCCGAAATTACTGTTTAAATCAAACTGCTATTAAATTTATTCCTATAAATCCACGCATTCTCCAACTACTCATTTAGAAAGCTCATCATAGAAATCATAGCCATTAGATTTGCTCTCTTAATCTCTTGAATTATTCTTGGACTAGCGAGCCTTAAAATTGCTGAAACACGCGACTGACTGAATTTATCCACTTTAAAAATTCACTCCCTAATTCATATTAAAAGTAAATTTCCAATAAATATTACAAAATCTGAAATATCCTAACAATGAACAAGACATCAGTTCATTAAATAAAGGCCTTAGTAAATTTCTTAAAATATAACAAATGTGCAGCTGCATATTTTTGGTATAAAGAAATTCGTGCGCTGCTTGATGCATATAAATTTGTCGGGAACTGGCGTGTAAATAAATTGATTTATGGAAACCCTGTATTGATTTATCATGTCGGATAATTTTCAAGAATGTTTTAGCATCCGAGACTTCCAAATATTCTCAATACATTTAAAAAAGCTTGTAAATATGTTTAAAATTCCCTAGTTAACTCGAAACGTGTTCTAAATTGTAAACAATGTTCGCTAAAAATCCCTAGTAAGAGTGGATTTTATTTTTAAAAAGGTTCAAAAGCTGAGCAAACAAATTGGGAAATAAACTTAATATGCCGCTTAAATAAGTTGAAAGTTCTCGTTGTATTAATCAAAAGATAAATCCTGATTACTTCAAAAATCCTAGTTTTTCTGTTGGCGCTATTGGATTAATTGGCATTTGGAGGAGACTTCTCATTCCATGGGACGCAAACTGTTATTATTCGTTAGCTTCTAAACAGTGTCCAACAAACTGTAAATAGGTCGTGCGATTATTTGTATTTTTAAATATCCGAGGAAAGTCTTATTTGTCTCAACTTTTAACCCTCCCCTCCATGGTACAGGTATCGTTGCAAGTTATGGAACAGAAAAATGTTCATAAAAATCGACTCTTTTTTGTAGAATAAAATCTTCGTTCTGATGTCCGTTGTAATTGAATTTTTAGCATTTTCAGTTGCGAGTTCGTAAGAAATTAGTTTGGGTATCTGATTCGTAGAACTGTAAAACTGTTAAATTAAGATGTAGTTTACGATTGGCACGCAACAAATACAGAAATTTTTATAATCGTAATTTTTTCTACGAATCGTAAAGAAATTCGGATGCACAAAAATGCAAATAAACCATCACACGCATTTTTTTTATCTGCACTAGCTCTCGAAGAAACTTTCTTCCTATACTAGGATCCTCCAGATGCGAACTTGGTTGATTTTAAAAAGTATAGGAAATCTGATTAACTAAAGTTTCAAATTCTTTAATACCCAATTTAATCGAATCCTTTTAATTCACTTAGTAGGAACCAAATGTTTTCCACTTGGATAACGAGGCTGTCCAACCTAAGTAATTTCGTCAGTATCATAGCGCTCGCAATACAAATGATGAACTTTATTGAAACGAGCGCAAAGTATACCTATTCGGATACAACGGTTTCCTTATTGCAAGAAATCTGATAAATGTAATAAATTTCGCAGGAAATGTTGAGAATTGCTGTGTTAGAATGATTCATTTTGTTCATTAGCCAAATGTATAATGCAAACCAGTTTTATTTCAATTTAAAGTTTTATTAATATGGATGAAAACAACTATGTGTATCAATACCAGCTTTTTGGGTGATTGTTTCAATAAACGAATAACTAGACCACTGCAAGGATTGCAGTATCTAAAGTCTCCAATGAATATTCAGAGCAGAATCTTGCCTTCCATTATACAAAATTTAAATTTTGTCCATCGCCTTGGATTTGTACCCACTTGAATCGTAAATCGCGTCTCAAGTCTGTATCAATTTCTCTAAATGGCCAATTATTTTGGTAGAAAAGAAGTTCGTATTCATTCCGTGTTCATCTTGACACTTTGGAACGTGAAAATGCGTTTTCCACGAATTACCCAGCATCAAAATTATGACTCGAGAATTTGACTTGCTTAGTAGTTTAGATAAATTGGGCATGTTAATCAGAATACGTTCACTTTTTTGTTTTGGTATATCGTCGCTTAACAAGCAAAATCAATTTGTTTTGAAATTTCAAAGAGTAAGGAAATGCACAATTCGTAACATTTCTTATTTTTTCACATGCGATAGGAACATGTTGTCTTATGTCTGTATCGTATATTAAATTTCAGAAATATTCGTTTATTGGTTGCGAAACTTTGAGTATTTTATTCAACTTTGAAATTTCAAAAAAGAGATGGGTGGCTTGTTAAACTATGACATAACATTGTCTAGAGTAAGCAGTTACCGCTTTTATTTCAGCTTGCATCTAATTCGTATCCCGCACAGAATGTGTCGACGGATCCGATTATGCTTTGATTAGTTATTATAATCGGAGCAACGACAATTTTAGGGGATAATACAAACTTAAATATTATCCATAATGAGGTTAAATCTGTTTATTTCGCTAATGACTTGCTTTAATTTCATTCATTGCAATACCTACAGCACTTCATGATTTCCCCTCATCCACCAGTGCTTTTAATCTTGGAAAAATCCAACTTTTTAAATCGAATGTTGTAAAATGGTTTTAATTTTAAACGAGCACAGTATGGCAAATTGTATTGCATTTTAATCTATTTGCTTTTACTTTTCAGAAATTTTGGGCTCCACGGACAGCCAATTAGCACAGAGTTGCTCGGATTCTGTGCACCTCGAAACTACAGACCAACGTTGAAACTTTTTTGGATGGAAGCCAAATGGTATGTCGTATGTAAATTAAACTAAAATTGAAATACTGTTATTTGTTTGTCTTGTGTTTGTAAGTCGGCTGCCTAGTAAAATTTGAGTCGACTGTTCTTTTTTAACGATCCACTTAGCTATTTTGGTATTCGTGTTAATGAATTATGGATGATAAACTGTTAAAATTTTATCATTCAAAAAGTAAGATTTTAAGCCTGTCGACAATTTTCTTTATAATGGCAAATACTAAATTTGCCTTGGTATTTCAATGAAATTTCGAGTTGCTTGAAATTAAAATTCATTACATAAGTGCATGTACTCTTGTTTGTTCTTTTAATGTCTCGTTAACGATTGACTGTCCCTGAATAAAGATGCGCTGTATTTTTCAGAAAACGTTGGAACAAAATTGAAGAGATTGCTTTTGGACCCTAAAAATTATCGTAAAATCTGACGCCGAATAGTCTTGAAGAAAGTTCTATTCATATCGTTAGATTAGAAACGTTATAAAATGGAAATTTTTTAACTAACAATAAATTTGAAAATTCACAATAATATAGCTATAAGTATTCTAGCATTGGAGAATTTGTTTTTGATTGTGTATCCCTTTGTTACTAGACAAGCAATTAGATGCATATTTTACTGAATAAAAGACCATTTTATTGCTACGGAAAACGAACTATATACTTAAAAGTTAATATATTACGAAAAATTCATCTAATTTCTTTCAACTTCAAAGTATTTTAACAATCAAAATCAAAAAATGGCTAAAAGTTGCACCATAGAATGATGTCAGAGGAGACGTGAAAAATATTAAAATAACTAGTTAATGGAAATACAACCGGTAAATTTAGTTTGAGATCAGACTTAAAATTAGAATTTAAAGATTCATACAATCTAGGAACTGCAAAAAATTCTAATTATTTCCAAACTCCGGAGTGTAAGATAAGATTTCTTGGAATTGAGTGTCATTGTATATACAATTTTTATACAATTGAAAATATAATATTTCAAATCTAATAAAATATTTAGTTACGGCTTCTTCTAAAAATAACTTTATCAGATTTAATCGAAATAGATCTCGTATATGATAAAAATAAACGCAATATTCACTTGAACACCTTAAGTTAAATGATGAAACTATTGGCGCACTTTCCAATCTTTAAAAGGATGCAAACCATGGTTCAGTTTCCATCTGAACACTTCGCAAGTTTCAGTTTAAACTTGAATTCTTTGGAACATAGACAATAACTTAAATTATTTTCAAATAAAAATGTTGAAATTTAATCAAGAAAATTATTAAAAATCTAAAACTGGTTCTCATTGTGACATGGAAAAATGCTACATAGAATTGTTTTGACATTCCCATAAGAACTTAATTGACTTTACATTAAAAACTGTCTTCTTTTTCCATTTAAGCAAATTTTAAGTTTAAATTTGAAGCGAATTCGAGACAACTTAAAATCTGACCTCTTGACTTCGACCCTGCACATTTTCGAGAAATGTGTCGGTTTCAGGGTCAATCTTTTACTAGACTTGGACATGGGGTCTGTTAAATACCAGATTGGCTGGTTCTCCAACTCTTGAAATGTTGGAACTTTGGAGAATGATGTTGGCAAGAGTATTGTTGTTGCTTGCCGATGGTTTAAATTCGTCGCAAATCGAGTCTCGTCTATCTTTTAAATTAAACTCTAATATATTATCGAACATTTTTATCATTATTAATTACATTTACATTCTTACAATATATATTAATAAATTTAAATTTAATATTAATAAATTTAAATTTAATATTAATAAATTTAAATTTAATATTAATAAATTTAAATTTAATAATATTAATTTACATTATTATCGAATATATTTCTAATGTTTCAGAATCTAAACTTTTTTATCAGCCGTTTATTTCTAGTAATGCCACTGTACAAATATTTCTAGGATAGCTAATTGGCTTCTTCAGAGTAAAAGCTTCCCGATGGCATCTGTTCTGCGAATAAACAAGACGGCCGCACGTAACCAGTAAAAAGCTACTTCCGCCCTGCCATAGCATCCGGTGTCGATGGAATACATGTTGTCACTACAAGTTTCGGACTAGTTCTAATGGCCATGACCGGGCTCGCAGCAACATTTCTCGTAGAAGGTACATCCCGTCATAGGAGTGGAGGTAACTCGATCCCATACCATTACTATTCACACTAAGGAAGTAAGACCCGCTTACTTACCCGATGACTTCTTATCGACGTACTCGTGGTGGTCCATGTATTTGGACTGCAAGTGTTCAACAAACAACGTTAACTTTAACTTTTTAAAAACAACGTTAACTTTATGATACGTCTTCAGAGATCTCAAGACCTAACTATATTTAATGTTGATTCTTGTTTCAGTGAAAAATTCCATTTATTTAAATAGTATTACCAGTACGGGAGTCTAACAGTAACATTAAAAATGGAACAAATTGTACAGTATTTCTTGCTGCCATATATTTTTGTATTATAGACACCAGAAGACACTAGGATCTTAAGTATTCGGATAATTTTAGATTGATTTAAACTGACAATGAGAACTTTCTTCAAATTAAATGCAAAAATACGCCGATTAATTTTACTTTTCAACTTGCAGGTTAAGCCTGTTAAGAGTTTCAAGAATGAAAACTCCCACGAGTAGGAATTTGCAGCTTGTGTTGTTTACAATACGGAATATACCGAGATAAATTGGGATTTACTCAATATTACGAACTTTCTTAATAGCATACAGATTGTTGAAACCATCAAGAATATTTTTTTACCATTGAAAGTCGCTGACGACTCGAGATATTCGACACGACAAATCAATACAGAGGACATAAGACAAATTTACACCCAATTTCGGAAATTTTGACAAGTACTGGAAAAATACACCCGATTAGGAAAGTAAATCAAATGGCTACCTTTCCTTTTTCTATGAATAATTACTGACTGCGGAGATGTGTAGAAATCAATTTATCA
Organism: Araneus ventricosus; assembly: GCA_013235015.1. Lineage (NCBI taxonomy): Eukaryota > Metazoa > Arthropoda > Arachnida > Araneae > Araneidae > Araneus > Araneus ventricosus. Next base: position 2,746 of record BGPR01044849.1, on the reverse strand, counting down.
GACATTTGATTTCGGATGCGAATAAAGTTACTTTGTAGTTTTTAACAAGTTAAGTATCGACATATAGAATATTTTTAGTTGAAGGAACGAACTTATCAAAAGTAGCCGATTTCACTTTGAGAGCTTCCATATTCATTACTTTTAAATGAAAAAGAAATAACTATTAAACATTGTAAAGCAGATTCGAATTAACTAATCGGATTCTGAATGACACTACCGTTATATTAATCGGCCAATTACTGTGGATTCGGTTATTCGGTGGTTATTCGGATTTTAAAAATAAAGCACAGATTTCTTTAGCTTCAAACTTAATAAAAATCTAAAAAACGAAACATTTTAGAAGACGAGAATCATTTCAAGAAGTTGGAATGTGTGAAACATGATATACTATAAAAAAAATCAGAATTTACCTTGCTTTTCTTTTTCCAATGAGAAATTTGGAACGAACCCTTGCCTTTAGTAAAGTGCCAGCATCACATGAAGTGCCTCAACGTCTCGCTGCAAGTTTTTCAGTACATGTACTGAACAGGATTACGCTCGGAGAATAACACATACAAGACAGCTACATAATCGGAGAAACGATGCTTTAACTTCGATTTACCTGTAAATTATGTGAAAACCGAGGAAAATGCTTAATTTTCATAATGAAACGAAAATATGTTGAAAGTCGCAAAATAGGGTCTAAGCTTTGCTTTGAATAAACTAAAGTGTTACTCGCAATTAAAAACTAAACGAAATTCTCGCATATTTTTAAAGGAAGTTCATTCATTTTATAGTTTTTAATATTTAAGTTTTCAAAACGAATCTTTTCCAAAAATATACTTTCTCCCGAATGTGCTTCAAAATACAATTTAACAAATACTAATGAGCGATTTCCTTTGTCGTATGAAATTCGTGACATAATTGGCCACAAATTTCTGTTGATGGTTCTGTCTCTCTAATGCACACACTTGACATTCAGCTATCCATAAACGTTTTAATCACAAATTATCGTTCTCTACGTATAGTAGATTAAATTGCTGTTTATCCTTGAAATAGAAATCATTCTCGTAGCTTAACTGCGTTTAGAAACCCGAGGTATTTTTTCATATCACGGCCATGTATCGTAGCATTTAGATAAACGTCGATGGCTTTGACAGTCTCAAACTGTACTGTTGAATAAATCTCCCTAAAGAAGGCTTGCATCTTTATTCAACTCTCGCCTCCAATCCCAATCAAGTGTTCAGCCGATTTTAAAAATTGATACATGATTATACCTTGTTGTCTGTCGATCACTTCCGTTTCTGGATCACAGTTTAGTTTTTGAGGGTTTGTTCCAAATCTATTTTTGATAGCGTATATCTTACCCGTAGTAAATTGTAAAATCCCTAACTGTACAGCAAACATGAGCTGTCATGAGCTAATTGGAAACGGTGGCAGCTCGTGATGTCAAGTTTTATATCTAGAGTAATATCGGACGTATCAAACTTGTACTGAAAAATGCAAATAAAACTTTTACCAGAATTTCATTGGTCTTGAACTTAAATGCATTGCCTTTCTTGTGTAGTAGTTTTAACATGCATACAATATACTTTGGTTTTCGAATATTTAATTTATGTGGAGTAAAGTTGCTTCTTGCTTGTTACTTTAAGTGGAAATTCTGGGATCGTCCGGAGAAACTCTCGCTATCAAAAAAAAAAAAATGTTTGAACTGATCAGGGAAAAATTAATTTTTAAAAAACGGAACAAGATATTTTAACCATTCTTGTTTTAAATTTGACAAAAACTTTCCAGTTATAAGCTGAAAAAAAAATGAAAATTATAGAGTTGTTAGAACGTCAGATGCGGGAATTTGAAGAAATCTTAATCAAAAATTAACATAAAGTGAATATTATTTAAAAATTTCTCGAAATTCAGTCAATTATGTTGGAAGTTCAAAACAAACTTCATTAGAACGAAAATTGTTTGTTTTATCCGGTGGTGCATTGATTGTTTTTCAACGATCATTAGAAAAGATACTACAGTCTGTAAACGTTCCAAAAAAGGTCCAAAGCAACACAAAACATTAAATAAAAAAAATTCTTGATTAAATTTTAAAATCCTGGCTTCGAGGTGCATTGAGTCACCATTACGACTATCTGTCTGCCAAATTTCATGGCTGTAAGTGCGATAGAGTCGTCTGGACATCGCACAAACGCAAACATTGCCTGTTATAAGTATAGATTTATAATAAGTGCATCATGCAGAATGTCGAGTCTGACTCGACATAAGAGTGCAAAGGTTTAAGTAAAATTTTGTGACGATGCTTTTCTTCATACGGGCTGTTCACACTTATCGTGGTCCGAAAGCTAATTTCTGAACCACTCTTGCCGTCTCAAGGACAAAGTTACATTTTTCGCTCAATAGCTTCCGCGTGCACAGAGATAGCTACCAGTGCGCATGCGTATGGAGAATCGGATTCGAAAAATTAATTACGCAAATTGAACGCCTTTTTTTAACCGATTGACACAAAAATTGGACACAAATCTACAATTAAGGTAAGAAGACCACATACCAAATTTCATTTAAGTAGTTTTTTAAGAAGTTATTCGCTTAAAAATATGCGATTATATACAGACCGACAGACAATCAACCCTTCGACGGATTTGGTACAACATTTGATATGGACCTACATTCAAAATGATAAAACTGTGTAACAAATTTTATCCATCTAGTTTATTTTTTTGAGCTATAGTGTTCACATGAATGCGGACAGACTTCTTCATTC
>BGPR01044848.1:0-12498 GCA_013235015.1 Araneus ventricosus | reverse complement strand
TGCCAGTGCAACACTCGTGATTTAAAACAAATCCTCTAAAATACATACGCCTTGGATTTAGGGAAAGGATGAAAGCACATATTCCAGAAACATTCTGGTTCTTAATAAGTATTGTTGAAAAAAACAATATGCCTTTCGCTTGTGTGCTTATTTGAATAAACAGTTTTCTAAATTTTTTTAAATAAAAAAATATGAAAGTTATTATTCTTAAAATATGAAGATGCCTTAAAATACGATGATGACTCGAAGAAAATGTATTTTTAAAAACACATTTTCTTCGAGTTGGACTAAAACTGCGATTTAGTTCCAACTGATACTTACTTGTCATAAAAAGAAATAAATATGGACGGTGTCCTTAGCATTTCCGCATATTTTGTCAACATAGATACACAAATATATGCCTCTGAATACCTGTAAATAAATCCACTGATACAATTAGTTTCTTTTTTTATTCATCCCTTTAAGAGTATCTCTCATGGGCGAATATTATAAACGTCAATAGTTTCCTACGCTGCATCGAGTACCGATACTTAATTGGGAACATACAAATGAATGCATTTATACGTCACTATGAATGATAAAGTATTAATTAGTTTAGTCACATGAAACACGAAGCCAGGTGGAACATTGATATCTATAATGGAATACATCAGAATCTTTCATGTCTTTAATCCTGTGAACAGAAAATAATACACCAACATTAATTTCCTACCTGTACTGTTTTAGCCAGATGAGGAAACTTCTAGCGACGAACTATCTTGGAAAGTGAAGGATATCCACAGTACGTCTTCCTAATTCAAGGGAACTCGTTATTAAATGAGGATCCAGCCGATTCGGATAAGCAGAAATTCGTGCAGGATGATTGGATAAAGCTCAGAAATTAAGTAAAAAAAATGACAGGAGGCTGTCTTTTTCAAACAGCAGCTAATGTTACGTAAAGGCGCAGGACTACTTTACTCGCTTGACTCTTGTTTCTCGAAGTTTCTTGGTTTCCTTTGTTACTCGCGATTCTTTTTTGTTTCTCGAAGTTACTCTCGATTCTCTTTTGTTTCTCTGAAATACTAATGTATGTGAAATCGGCAAAATAAAATGAAACTAAGGTTAAAATGATAATTGTTTTATTTCTTAATAAAATATATTACAATGTAATTTCTTTTGTTTTGAATTCTTCAATCGTGCGTGGATATGTTACAATTCTGTGTAGGATCGGTCTATGATATGAAAAGTAACTTGCATAATTTAATAATTCGGGACTAATGTTTCTTGTAAAAGTAGAATAAATATATGAATTCCCCAGAGTACTAGGATAATTTGTTGGCACCATGTTCAAATCAAAATGCTTCATGAAAAATATCTAAAATTTCCGACTCAATCACGAAATCTCGCTCGCGAAAACGTGTCAAGCGAGAGAGTCAGCCAATTGTGCGCGCGCACCTCATGTGTGTGACGCAACCATTTCATGCGTATTTTTTCCCAACTTTGAGACTCAGTAGTCGCTGAACTACCATTCCGATTTTAAATTTTTTTTGTAACTTCTATTGTTATCCTTTACTTCTAAAATAAGACATTAGCAATGTTTTTAACATATGTAGTTTCCGAGATACAGAGGATCTCCCATACAACGTTTCTTGGAGCGTTTTGGCGTGTGCATCAAATTAATTCCCGAGACCACAATCGGAAGAATGTAGTCCTACGTTAAAATACGTCAGGCGAAGAAAAATATAACTTTAAATCATAAAATTAAGTTTAATGAACATAATCTATAGAAAACTGAAAATACAAGATCTGTATAAAAACGAAGCCATAAATCAAGTTACGTACAAAGATTCATTACATACATATTAATATTCATCACAGGATTCGTTCGTCATCGGACGCATTCCAACAGACATTTGAGCTACGAGTGTGTGAAATACCATACTAGGTGACGTCACTCACCCAGAAGATTCCGTATCAGGTATGAAGTGTAAATAGGAATGAAGGTGAAATTATCCCAACACTCTTCAGACTTCACGGACCGTACTCAATGTGCTGGACGCTGCATGAAAGCAGAATGGGACAACTTTACGACAGACTGTTTCTGTGGGCTCAGTTTATAATTTGGATCCCGCTGGCTAGTTTTGCTTTTGGATTAATTGATGGTGTTTTTTTAACATCGTGGAGTATTTTAGAAATTTTGAATGCGACTCAGGGATGGTTTTCTGTTGGAATTCCAGAGCTCATGCAACATCCGAGTTAATTTCAAACAACACAATTCTGTATAAAAGTTCAATATTTTTCTTCAAAACCTTAACACAACAGGGTAAATAAGAAGAAAAAAAAAGACTCAACGGTGAGGCTGAAAGCTGTGCAGCACCTTTCGACACTCGGTGCCCTTTTGTGCGGGTGATAAAATGGCGCATTTCAGAGAGTGAAATCGGCGTATTTTTAATCTTTCACTTGATCCAAGCGAGGCAAATGTAACCCATCCAAGCTTTCAGCTCAACTGACTTTTTGAAAAATAGATTGTCTACTTCTCAACAATTTCGGGGGAAACGATTAGAGATTTATTTTTCCAATAAAAAAAAATAAATGCCTCCGAAAAAGCTGAAAGATCTAATAAAACAGAAATTGTATCTGTTTAAAAAATAACCCTGCGGATAAAGTTTTTCTCTAGCTTAATCTTAAAATTCGCTTTATCAGAAATAACGAATTAGAGTAAAGCCTGTGTAAATTTCCAAATATGAACACCATTAGAACGGCCATTTTTTTTTTTCAGATGACAAGTAAATTATTTTTACAGATGATCCATGCTGCCATCTACTGGAGTTCGATTTTATTTCGCTATTTAGCAATCTAAATTATATACATAGCCTGCTGCCCTCTATTTGTAACTATCTGAAGTAATCTTTTTTTTTAAAGAATTGAGAAAGACGCATGATTTATTTTCCAGTTAATTAATAAATGGAATAATAAATAAATAAAAACAATCACTCTTATACCTCGATTCGCTTAAAAACTTTATTCCTAAGTAATTAGCAATATAGGATTCTGGGAGCAAAGCTACTAATATAGTTAATTACAATCTATTTTCAATTATGTGTATGAAAACAAGTTGGCCTACACTGACGTTTTACGTTTCCTTCGACAACAAATTAAACAAAAATGGCGCATAAATTAAAAATAACTTTTTTAATTCATTTTGTTCATGTTTTTCGTTAGATGTTAAGTTACACGACGACCATCAGTACTGAAAAACCGAATCGGTATGAAAATATTGTGTTTGTAGTTGGAGCAAATCAGTATGCTAATTTCTGAATACTAGTTTTATATTTTCATAGTCATAACGATCTTTTGAAAAAAAATTAGATTTAAGAGGAAATTAAGCAAATTGTAACATTTTTTAAAAGATTGTCTTGTAAAATAGTGTTAAAATTTTACGAATTTGTTAACTTCTGAAGAGGGAAACAGAAGGATCTATAGAGATCCAGAAATGCGACAGGCAACTGCAGAAGACCGTTGTTCTAAGGTTTGTTATTTCACAGCTAATGCTTTCTTATTTAGAACCTTTCAGTTAAATTTCCTTTTCTTTTGATTTTCTTAGATTCACCCGATGTTCACTTGTTACAGTGGCGAATCCAAGATCGTTTTGGTCTGGGGGTCTATTTTGGGAGGGACTGAGGTAAAAAATTTTGCATGCGACTTAAGTGAAAATTCCAACTTTACTCACCAGACAATAAGTATCACAAAGGACACTACAATACTTCGGATAATTTAATAAAAACACAATGAAATATGTAGCCAAAAATGTTTTCGACCTCGTTAACACTAGAAGTACGAGTGGGATGACTACAAAAGCGGGAAAATTTTCTAGTCTGTCGAAGCCAGAAAGCAATGTTGCCACGTTATTAATTTTTTTACAGAAATTAAGATCAAAACGGGTGTAGCGATTTGAAAAAAAATCCAGAATTTCGGTCTGCCTCTGGGGGTCTGCAGGCCCATAGCACCCCCCCCCCTAGATTCGCCACTGGCTTGCTAACATGAAATGTTTGGGAAAAACGGTGCAAACATTTAAACCTTTGGGCCCTCCAAAAACTAATTAGATGTTAGAGGTCGCAGTCGCAGATTACATTCCTTAAAAAACTAAGCAATTACTTTAATTAGCAACCAAAAGAAATAGTAACGATCTCGGTAAAGTCCTGTCTACATTGTTTAAATAAAAACTTTTATACGCGTTTTGAGGGTAAAGTATGCATGCAATTCAATGTCCCCTTAGCGGAGCCAACGAAGAGCTAAAATTTAAAGCTAGAAAAGTATTATTCAATATTTAAGAAAGCATCAACAACATACTATTGGAATTGTTCGTCACTTACGTGAAGATTATTGAAGAAACCACAGATCGCCAAGTGATAGTGGTAGAACTGAAGTTATGTAACACTTCTGTCTTTTGAACTTGCATTAAATCAACGGTCAATCAGGGTTAAATTTCGCATAAGACCTAGGTCATGACCTAGGGCGCAGCAGAAAAGCGAGGGTGTTTATGCGAAATAAACGTCGAAATATTTACAGAATTTTCTACACCGTTCTTAAAGGGTCATATAAAATAACTTTATTTAAAGTAAATTTGAAAAACGACATCTATTCTCCCATTCTACAGCTAGATATCTCCGCAGGCAAAACGTATTTACTATTTGTCTCACAAACGCAGCATGATCCAAATTTTAAAAGAAAATTCCATATTTGACTTACTCTAGATTCATTACGCTAATGTTATACGTAATTTAATAATTTTATACGCTGTTTAGTTTAAATTGTGATAGCTTTGGAATCGATACATTCCTAATGATGACTGACCGTCTTGCAATTAAATTTGAGAAAATGTTTGTTGCTTACAAAATGTTTAGCGAAAGAGTAGTAGAGGGAAGAAACCCACTTTTGATTTTCGCAGATTATCTAGAACTCTTTGCATGCGATGAACCCATTTTTTTGAAAGCTCACTCGATTGCTACATTGGAACTGAAAACCCCTTGGCACTCTGCAAGTGCATACCAAAAGAAAGGACAGTGAACAATCTATCCGAACCTTGACATTTTATCAAAATTGTTTGTCTGCACGCCAGAGAGGAATTTTACAGATGAAATGTCTTGCTTCTCTGAAAAAATTAAGTATCATGCAAGATCCACTAGGCAGCAAAATAAGCCGAATTTCTCGAGTACTTCTTTGCAATGAAACTGATTTACTACGATTTTTCCTCTAAACCGATAAGACGTTTACGAAATGTCTAATAAATGTAAGAAAATGCGTGTAATAAATGCAAGACAAAATTTATTTACGCATTGTTATAGTTTCCCCTATACCAAATCTACCTATTCATATGACGCCCGTCATTTAATGCCATTCCTTTAAACTTGGCTATTTAGACGCATCTCTACAAGTGCTATGAAATTCCGATTTTTGTGAAAGACCAAGTTTGAGCTGTTTGGTTGGTTAGGATTTATTGGCGCAAAAGCCAAATTTGGCCATGCTGCGCCAAACGTACGGTGAAAGTACAGCATATGGTGGGACATCACGTTCGAGCATGTCATTCGAAGCGAATTATTCTTACCGAAAAAAGTCAACGACTAGACATAGAATATTTTATAATTAGAGTAGAATTAATTTTTTTAAAGAAGTTTAGTAAAAAGGCATATTTGAGACGTATACTTGCTATAAAGCCACTTTGTCTCCAATTGAAAAAAAAATTTGAGGACTACACACGAGAATCGGCACCACCGCCCACTCTCCTTGCAATTTAGCTTCTCATTCATTTGAAAGACTGTTAAAGTATTAACAGCTTAAATAAAAAGTAAATCTCAAAATATATTGCCTCTCCTTGCAATGCTCCCAACTAATTTTGGGAATATTTTATGATTTAATTCTTTAATCCCGAGGGGACTTTTCTTCTAGCCCCTTTAAAACCGGGAGTTTTTGGCAGGAAGCGACATGAATTGGACTCGCCCAACCTGGATGGTCATTTACCCCACCCTCTGCTATAACCTTCCCGTAAGGCGCACGGAAATGGGCTATGGTTGGCAAGGATAATTGGATACCTTACCGCGCTCATCTCCTAAGCGATCTCGGAACATCAAGTCCCCTCAAAAGAAGGCAACCGCCTCAGACCGGCCTTCATCGCTGTCGAGGGAAATTTTTAAACTGCCCGAGACCGTCTCGCTCGGCGTGAGAGTTTTGGTTGGTTGGTTTGGTTTTAATGGCACAGTGAGAGAGTTTTAAAGGCCGATTTCTTCATAAATGTTATCAAGACCGCAACGAGTTTTCTTAAATGTAAAATTTAACAAGAGATTTCTCTTTCCAATTTGACGACTAAAATTACATAAAGGGAAAGTACACGAGACTAAAATTCACAAAAAGTACTTCGAATTTATCTCTGGAAGAAGAGCTTCCAGTGCTATTTTGCGTTAAGTATACGCGCATTTCACCAATCTTTAAATTTTCTGAATTTAAAAAAAAATTATTCAGTATATTTAAGCTGTCCAAAATGCATAGCACTACATTGCAATCATTTTAAAATTTCGGTTCGAAGAAATGAATTTCCTGGAAAAGTTTGCAAATTATAGCTTACCGATTAATAAAAAATGTAGCCAAATACACAGATGAAAATGAAACGATGGAACTTTATTTACATATTTATCATACAAAAACTCAAATACCGATTACAATACAAGTACAAAATTAAAGATAATATGCACATATTTGAAATGGAAAAATATTAACATATAAACAGAATTTATTTTACTTATGAATAAGATGAAACTATTATTCTACTCAATCATTTTTAGCATTAAAAAAAATTGAATCGGTAGCAAATTTATTGGTAATTGCTTTGAACAAATTACGAGTTTCAAAACACCGATATTTGTTATGCATGAAAGAAAAAAAATCTTTCTTATTTCCGAGTAGAAATTAAAGTTTAACATTTGTATAAAAACATTCTGTAATCAAGAAAACGCAATCATTTAGTATTTAAATATTTTTTATTCTCATCGCTTAAATGAAACTAGTTTGCATTTACCACATCCATTCAATATTTTCATAAAAATAATATAACGATATTTTATTCGTATAAACTTAAAAATTTTTAAAGCGGGCTTATTTTCTTATTGGGCGAGTTTTCATCTGAAACACTTCGATCACCATGGTGATCAGGCATGGTGATCAAATAGAGTTTCCGAAATTTCAGAGGATTCCCGATTGGTTGACCGGTCAAACCATCAGTCATCCTTTGATGGAAAATTAGAAAAAGGGAGGGCGTAATCTTAATCTTTAAATTAAAGTTTAGGTAATATCCCCAAAACACCAAAATTTTCAAAAAACTAAGAAAATTATATGCGATTCAATATTTTAAACACATTTTAACAGTATTTTAAATTTTAAATTGATAAAAACTTTGTTTCAAAACTTTTAAATGGATGCGATAAATGGGTAATAACCATTAGTTTATTTATATAGCTATTAGAGAAAATATTTTGGAAAAGGATTTGAATCAAGATGCAATATACCAGTTAATTCGCTGATAATCAAACACTGCAGTGATTCGTACTTAGAACACCCGCTTTTCTATTAATTTTTAATAATTCAATGAAATAATTAGTTACTACATTTTTTACTTATAAAATCCAACTACATTGAAGAAATATTCTTTAAAAATTGAGTTAAAAATTCATTAATACTTTTCCTCCAAAACCTATACTCATTAATATACATTTACACAATTTTTATTGAAAATTTAAATTTGTGCAGTGTAAGATTAACAGATCTTTAAGATGGTACAATAGAAACATCATGCAACAATATAGATGTACCAAAATGTCTCGAAAAATTCTTGTTCGGCTCGGCATTTTAATACATCTTTAAGTACAAATGAAGTCATAACAAGCGAATTACAATAGAAGGAATTTTTAAATAAATTAAATTTGTAATATAATTGTATTAGCAATATTAAATTTCTATAAAATCGAGAGCATTTTATGAGTATCATTTAAAATAAAGTCCATATTGATTAATAATTTGTATATTAACAAATGAGAAGTGGACACTTATTTGACTTGTTTCCAGTTTGTGAAAATGGAATTTTGTGATCGATTTGGCATTCACTTTTTGATGTGTTAGAGATTGAAAATTTTTTCACTTGCGTATTCTCGATGACAATACACCATTTTAATATTTTCTGATCTTAATTCTGTTAATCAATTAAATTTTGATTCAGTACCAGTGGCACCACCTCGTAATGATTTTGAGAAACAAGGGATTTCAAGAAAGGCGAAATTAAAATGAAAAATAACTCCAGAGAAAAGCTTTCTCTGCTAAACAATACTAATAAAAGTTTTGAAAAACTTCCAATTGCTTTTATAGCAATTGTTTCTTGTTCGTAAAGTTTGAATTTTGTAATGAATTTCACTTATTTCTAGATGCACTCAAGTTTTTAAACTTTGTAAAGTTGAAAGTTCCAGATTATAATACAAAAATGATTTGCAGATTACATAATATTTAATATAATGAATTATAAATCAAAAATAAGAAAATTAAAAAATTCCTTTAATACATAAAAATAGTTTAGAAAAACAATTTGTATTTATTAAATTTAATACTTATAAACATGAAAACGTGCGTGTTGCATTAGTTTAAAGCTTGAGATCTAAATTAGTCAATTTGATATCTTCATAAAGTTCAAATTTTTAGGCCAAGGAAGGCTCTTGCATATCGCAAATTCCGAGAAATGAAAACGCAAGATGCTGCTGCGAAATTATATTTAAGATTTCAACACTTACGGAAGACAGCAGGTCTCTAAAAACTGCTCCATTGTTTTAAAATGCCTCGTAGCAACCCAGATTGCATCAACTATTTCAACCGATTTTAAAATTTAATATTAATTGCAATGTTCGTAACCCTCAGGCTGCTTATCCCACGATTTTCGCGGGTATGAAGCAAATCCATTTTCTAGTGCATCCTGCGATTTTCGCAAGCCAATGGATTTACTTAGAACTATTGCAGCGTTGAATCGTATTATACTTGCACATAAATAAAAATTCGCTTCGTTCAAACGTATTTGCGAACGTTGCATCTAATTAGCGATTTAAAAAAAATTGGGCGGTCGGAGGGTTAAGAAAATACACATAGCCCGGCAAAAGTTCATTTCTTGAGTATCCATGCAATGCCACAGGCTTTAAAATTTCTTTAATATACTAGATAATTAAAATAAGATGCTCGCAAAATTGGATATTTCTATAATTTGTTCAAGTGCCCAATGTCCTTGGTGCTTAAAACAGGGAGAGCAAACTTTCAGAGAAGTGCTGCTTTCTCAACAAGTTTCCATAAAATGATTATAGGCAACATAGTATATTACAATAATCTACATCCTATTGATGCGTTTTGCGTTATTAACTTGTTAACAATCAAAACGGTTTAATGTTACAAATTCAACTTGACAATACCTTCTCTGTATCGTTCCAAATTTAGTAGAAGTACTGTCGAAGCGAGTACACTTGACAAAATACGAGAAGTTGTGCCAGTTTTCCTGTCCTGTTTTTTGTATTGGTCAAAATTTCAAGTGGTGATTGATAATAGGTCAACAGAAACACCTACGTCCGACCGTGTGGAAAGATCTAGCTTATCATCGAATGAGATCTGAAACAAAATAAAAGACAAGATTTGAACTACAAGAAATCGGACAAATCTAGTGCATATAGCGTGCCAAAACAATCCAAAGCACTAATTTCATACTTCTGAATAACCAATATTAGAAACTCAAGAATATATTCTGAAACAGAATTTTGTTTAACTAATTCAATTGAGGGCAGGACTGGTGATGGATGAAGAAAAATCTGAGCCCCTTTTCAATACTTAATTACATATTCACACGCATAGCTAAATATAAACAAATTTGAAATAAAAATCAAGTTATTTTAAATTAATGACAGATTTAAATTGCGCAAAGAGGAAGCAAATTTCAATAATATTCATTAACACATTTTAACACTTCATTTACCGAATTAACTTGCCAGCAACTTTTCAATTATATTTTGGCATTATTAGATACGTTTTAATGCAGAATAAACCCAAGATGAAAAAACTTTTTTTAATTAAATAAAATTAATTAGTTTGATTAATTTTAAAAAATTTGTCTTCATCTGCTGCTTGCCATCAGAACTACATTTCTTCGTGCTTATATGAATAGTATCTGGAAAAACGGTCCAATTACGAAGATAAGCGTAAAAAGTAGCACTTTTAAGCACTGTCGGGAAATAAAGGGTTAAGCATCAAAAATACATTTACAGTTATAGTTAAATACATGTAGCAATTCAATATTTATTAGAGGGCAGAAGTTCCAAGAACAAATGACAAAATGAATGAAAATTTCGTTTCACGGGCAAGTGCCCTATTGTCGTGGCACCCCTAGGCGATCGCGTCGGAACACTTAATGTTTAAAACTGACCCTAGTTGAGTGCTTAATTTTAAAAGATAGAACTCAATACAATAGTTTTCCTTCGAACTAGGAGCGCTTTTTCTCTACCCTATCGTTTTCAAATAGAATCGCAATTTCGAATGGATCTTATGCACCGTTTGGGTTCGAGAGTAGAAAAAAACAGCTGTGGAGGAATAAACAAAACGATCGGCCTATAAGCGACTCAGAAATAAAAGCAGTTCTGAGTCAGCTGTTTAAGACTGACCAATGGCTGCCTCCGGCAGGTCACGTTTCGGAGTATGTGACGTCACATGCATAAGGTCCATTAGGATAAAGGTTCAGCCAACTTACCAAGTTTTTTTATGACATCGATGTCATCTCAGAATCCATCTCTCGATGCGTCCCCTTCGTAGCAAGGACAGAAGGAGGGATGATCCATCAACCCGACATCCACTTTTGCAGGCGAGTAATGATGAGAAACAGCTGGCAAAATAAATGGCTTTGAAGATTGGTCTCTGCTTTGTTGTTGGCAATATCAAGTGAACTCTTATTCTCGACTGTCTTCTTTTAATAACGTTTCATATGAACAAAATTCCATATTAAAATCCCAGGTACTGACATCTTAAATGAAGTAACGGAGAAACTCATTTTCTGAAGTCCAGTAAATCAGAATTGGAATCTAAAGTTGTTTCAAGGAATCAAAAATTCTACATGGCGTTGAGTATTCTGCGAGTAGATCAAAAGCGGTGATCAAGAGAAATTCGAAGAAACTTCAGAATACAGATAAAACGAGAGAGCCCATTTTCCCACAGAGGAAAAACATCAACTGTTCCCATGGATGTCCAGTCAAATCCATTAGGTTTTAAAAAAATAATCCAATTTTAACAAAATATTCCAGAATCTAATTTCTTTATCAATTATGATTTCAACTCGTCTGGTTAGGGCTAATAAGAATGAAAAGGTTTTAAACAGTTCTTATAAAACAGCACAAGCCGATTCTACAGATTATACATCTTTTGTCATTTCATTCCTTTCTTACCATTAAACAAAACTGTTTTCATTTTTTGTTCAGTTCATTAAAAAATATGAGAATCTTCAAATTTGATCATAGGCAATAGCCATTTCTTAAAATGTAATTTCGGAAAGTCCATTTGGCAGGAGTTTTAAGAATTCGGTTAAAACATCGCAGCGGCACATCTTGTTTTATGTACAGTTCAACGAATGGAATCTTACTAGTCTCTCCACCATTATTTGACTGCGAAAAGCAAGGCCATATAATTATGGAATCCACGTTCATCAGAACTCGGTTCCGTGAAGTGTTTGAAAATGACTCTTCTGTGGCATTCTGAATGATAAAAAAAATGCATTGATCGCATCATTCCTTTAACTCTTTGAAGCATAGGTTATTTTCTGAATCACTGAGTGATGCATCTTTTACGCATTCTTGCTGAACAGCGATTATAAATACCATATAATAGAAAAAACAGATTAATTTTTAGTAATTGAAACAAATTAATAACAATATTTGTCAGCTTCCTAAGGAGCTAAATCAATCCTTACACTCACACGTGTATAGTTAAGCATCTTTTTATCTTTCGTGCCCTAAAGAACTAAGAAAAGCTAAATGAATTAAAAACGTTTAAAGCAGTATTACTCGGCCAGCTGATATCACTGAAGATAATGATAAAATTATCGGACAAAAGCAAACATTTGAGGGATTGCAATAAATTCAACTGCAATGGAAAGCATGTCGGCATTTGTCACAAGATTGGCAACAAAACTACTTCAGCAAATTTTCCGAACTGAAATTACCGATTTTTTAAATGGCGTTCTCGAGTAGAAGATTCAAATTCCAAGCGTCATAAATTTTCCTCGCTATTTCACAAGTCATCTTTATCAATGGCATCATCTTACACATCCTCTCTCTTCTGACTTTCTTCCAGAAAGTTGCAGCTATGGACACCACATTTCCATCTCCGATCATTTTTTACACCTGTTAATTTCATTTAAAATATTTACTTCCCGGGAGAATTTTCCTGCTTTCGCAGAATTTCAATAAA
>BGPR01044846.1:0-12498 GCA_013235015.1 Araneus ventricosus | reverse complement strand
CAAATCATATTACTTGATAGTAAGCAGGAAATTCTAAAAATAATTGAGCCGTTTATGCCTGATAAGTAGGGTTTTAGTTTGTAACAACGTGAAAACATATTCAATTCGTTTCAAATTGCATCGAGAAACACAAAAGAAGTAATCTACTTTGGTTTATGGATTACGAGCAGGGAATTAGCATAATCGTTTATCCGTATTTGAATTGTCCTTTCTAGCTGTCGTTTTCATTTCTTTGTTAGGAAATGGACTTTGGATTAGGAAATGGGTTGCTTTGTTAAAATTATATATGGCGTTGACAATTTTCTTCATTTGTGAGTACCGTAATGCTTAGAGAATATTTTAAAAGTGCTGTTGATACTATCTTGATAAGTTTTTCATATGTGACTTCGTAAAACCAATTTAGAGCGTTTAAGTATTATTTTATTTTATCGATTTTAGCTTAATATCTCATTCTACAGCAGTGTCCATTCGAAATGTTGATAATGCAATATTAAGATATAGGATAAAATTGTAGAAAATTGACTCTTTTTTCTTTCATTCTCAAAGTAGGTAGGATTTAAATTTAGACATAAATAAAGCTATGTTTTACCAAGAATGGCTGAAATAAGATCGTATGCATCTAGTTTATCTATAAACGGAATTAATGATGTAAATTACGCTGGATATACTTGCCAGTGTTTTGCTATGTCTTATACCTCACAGATACAAATAACGTTATTTTATTTCTGATACACTAATGTTTATATCACTGATATTTCAGGCCATTGCCTACGAAACATGATTAATTTTATCCAAAGATTATATCTTTAAACATATATTTAAACTGCGATATTTATTTCCGGAAAAGGATTCAATAAAATATTTATCCCTTATTGGAAGATCTTTCTTTATCAAACTTCTTAGTGTCTGATTTAATTTTATTCATCAATAAATCATGCAGGAAGAAAAATTTCTTACACAGTTTTTCTGATTAAGGTGTTACCACGTCAGGTGTCTGGTTTATGCGTTTCTTTTTTAGTATTGCGATGCATGTTTCTGAAAAAAAATTGTATCTTAACAGTGCATTGTATTTTTATGTAAAAATACTCTTTTCAATCTTTTCAGTTTCATTGTAATTATTGAAAAAAATAACTATTTTCAATTTTCTTTAAAAAAATGTTATCACCGCTATTCTAAAATTTATTATATTGGTAACCATGGCTACTGAAGTTACGGGTCTTAGTCAGACTGTTAGTGTTATTGCTGATTTTACTAATTTCAAGATCAGCAGTCGTCTGTTATTACACCATATTTTTAACTCACAGTTAACTGCAGTTCTAGTTGAAATTCTTTTGGCATTTTTTATTATTTTCTTTTTCTATGTTTTCATGAGTATGTTACTTACGTATCTTTTGCCCATGAAAGTAATGAAAATTCTCTTTTTTACAATCTTTAAAGCACATTTTAAGTTTATTCTCCAAATGAGTTTCATTTTTGCTATGTCGTACAGTTCGTTTTATAGTTAACTATATTTGGAGGATAAGTTTAGCCTGACATTGTTTCTTCATGCATATGTCAACATTTTATTTCCTTGGAATATTTTTCTTATGCTCAGCATACTGCATTAACTACAGCAATATATTTAGTTTTCATGTAAGAATTTCTTTGTTGGTCTAAAATCATCATCTGTGGCTAAAATTTCTCTCTTCAAAATAGCTTCTAAATTTCTTTAGTCGCCAATATTATTAAAAAAATAAATTTATCATGCTGTACATTTAAATCATATTAACTTCATATAAAATAAAAACATAAAATTCAAATATTTACTTTCTTTTTGGTTTGAAATTCAAAGTAGTTAAATATTTTTGCTCAGCTATAAGCTGGAGTTATAAGAACTATTTTAAATTCAAATATTTAATCCTTCTTTATCACTTTTGCGACTTTTCAGACGACATGCTGTTTTCATTTTTAACAACCCTTTTTATTTTTTCTAATTGAATATCTAAAACCTGTATTTTGTTTATATTATTTTATCCCCACCAAATTACAAAAACATCCCCGCAGATTTCTTACATATCCTTCACATCACGGATAGTACTTATTAAAGGCCGCCATGAAACCAGGAAGGAATTTTTAACCGTGGTACTTATTTTAGACAATCATCCATAATTTCTAAAGAAAATTAACTCATCACATAAAATATAATTTGTATTAAACAATTGCAAGTATGTAACTTGAAACATGCAGATGAAAAGTTTGAGAATGAAGAGAAAATAAACGACTGTAGGCGTAAAATGAGTGGAATTCTGATTTCAGACATTTGGCCACGATTGATTGAAACCGAAAAACTCCATTAATCCTTTTTCTTTGAAGATCTATGTCTTCGTCATGTGACCGTAGTTCAAAATTACGAGGTCCGTCCCAATATAGCCCTCGTGCTGCTTCAAAATGGGACGTTAATATAACTAAACTTGAAGATCTATGATTACAAGTAAAGAGGATCGGAACCTTCGTAAACTTATTTCAAGGAAGGACGCAAAACATACATAGGGTGTTTGAAAGTTAACCCTCAGGCGGTCCCGGGCAGTCTAAAAATTTTCCCTTAACAGCGACGAAGGCCTGTCTGTAGCGGTTGGCTTCTTTTGAGCGGGCTGAGGTTCTGAGATTGCTTCGGAGATAAGCGCGGTAGGGGTCCAATTTTCCTTGCTAACCACAGCACATTTCCGTGCGCCTTAAGGGAAGGTTGTAGCAGGAGGTGGGATAGTGGGGTAAATGACCACCCAGGTTGGGAGAGTCCAATTCATGTCGTATCCTCCCAAATTGGCGGGGTTTTAAAGGGCTAGAAGGAAAAAGTCGCCTCTATTAAAGAGTTAAAGTTATATTAGTTTAAATTTAATTGTACATCATTTAAAACTTTTTTTGAATTGAAATCTAGCTTTTTACAAATAAAACATTTGCAGTCGAAGAGGGAATTCTATGCCATTAACAATACCTTGTGTATGGATGTGTTGTTGCATACGTCATATTGCGTACAAATAAAAAGAAAACAAAGCATATTCTTATTTATGTTAATTATTGCAAACCGCTCTGTCAAATCGAGTCATGAAAAATGGTGTTACAAAATAAGTGTCCCCATGTGAAAGTGGATTCAGAGGTTATTATTTTGTAAGATTTCATGGAATACACGAACAATAGTTTGGTTTGAAACAGCCTTATTTATACATTATCTGTTTGATCAAACTTTAAGCTATCATCTCAAGCTATGAAGTTTTCTATCCTTACAAAATTACATTTATAAATAAATCAAGGACAGAAATCTTTATTTTCACTGTTTCAGAAGATAATTTTATTATTCTGTGTCGTGTAATTAGCTTTGATTAATTTAAATTCAATTTTGATCGTATAAATAAAATAGCCAAAAAGATAATCGTAACTGCGTTGTGTTCAAAAGGCTAGATAATAACACCAGGTAAACATTACACTGACATAAATTAATAAGTAGCACCAGACCTGGATAACCTGTTAGGACACAATGAGTGAGAAAACATATCCATGAAAGTAGGACAGAAACTGTAATGTTGAACTAAATGCAATTTAATTATGGATTTCAAAAAAAAACATATATACACTTGTGGCGATAGACATGTTTGTGTGCACAATTTGCTAGCACTCTTGAATAAAATACACTCTTTCTGGATCATAAACACTTAACATAAATTTCTGAAATGCAAAGTTTGGGGACCTCTAACAGGTGAAGGTCATTTAAACAAGCAAGGTATTGTAAGAATACAATCAATAATTTTGTCATACGAGAATAAACAGAATTGTAAATTAACATCATGAAGTTCCCAGGCTGACATTACATTTCTAATGCTATGAATTTACCCTGCACACAAAATACTTTCCTGCATTTCTTACAATTGTCTTTCTCAAAATATAATAAATGAGTACAACTTCCAATGCATAGTAACTTTGTTCATACCATATGATTTTCAAGAATCCACAATTGAATCCCTACTTCTATCAATATTTTCTTAAATGACCTATTTGCAACAATATAAAAAATGGTCAAAACTGAATATTGTTTTTTGCTGCTAGGTGTTATTCGAAGTTCAATACAGAATATTCAATTAAAAAAAGGAAATAAAAGAAACTTAACTGACAGCATTGATGAGGGCAATCTGGGTTGGGTGTCTAGATTCAGAGGCGCACACAAGAGCTGGAAGGCGAAGCGAGTCTCTTTCACAAATTTTCGAGCCTTTTCATGGGACCTTGTAATGGAAAATGTCCACCCTATTCAGCCGGTAAATATTCCACGCATGTTCGGGACACTAGGTCTTGTTGCTGACAGCTCCTTTCGGCTGCAGGGTCAACTGGGTATGCCCGGTGACATCTTCTGGCTCTTCAGTTGCTTCCAGATCAATCACACAGTGACGCAGGCTCCAGGAAATCACTCCGAGACGCAACCTTCTGGTACGGACGGATGACCGGATAAACAACAGCCTGGAATCTTGCTGGGCTATTCAGTGCGCCAACATGCACTGATTGACGAAGCGGACAGTCCTGGACATTTCTATCGCTCCCAGGAAAAGGGCCGATGCAGTGGCCGTTCTTGAGATGTGTCATTTCAAGGCACTGGTTTGCATTGTTGAATCACCTTCTCCTTTTCTGCGAGTCCGCTAATGGCTGCTCTCCGACCCTGATGAACCGAGATCCCTCTTCTGGGGGAGGTTGATTGCCAGATCTCTCTGCGCCCGATCAAAAGAAGGTAAAATCAAAAATCATCTTCTTCGCTTGTTCTGACTTGAACTCAATTCTGTCTTTCGATCCGTCCCTTCGATCTGTCTCCCGCTTTCTTATACAAAAAAAAGACAGTGCCAAGCCAATCCTTTATCGCTCTAATTTCTGTGCCAACGTACCAAGCACTTTCAATCAGCAAGGCAGAGACTGAAAATTAACTTAATTTGCGCCAAGACGCCAAACTGTCCTCAGAAACTCGCCACACCGTCCAGCAACCCCCTGTGTACACCCAGAGACCTGTAGTTAACCAATTGGGAAGCTTGGACTCTTCTGATTGGAGACCGAGGTTTCGCAGAAAAAGGGTCGGTATTGCCCTAACACCCCAAAGGGTAATTAATCAATTTAGACAGGGTTCGAAACGAGGGTCTTTGTGTAGGACGGACAATCGCGTCTGGATAGTAAAATTTTGGGAGGTCCGTTGCATGCTTATAGTCACAAAGTCATAAATGGCGGAAACAGGAAATTGGCCCGCGTAGTAAAAGAAGGTTCAAATCGTTTTTCGACAAAAGAGCGGAAGACCACAGAAACAATTTTCAATTTCAAACTCAACGGGGTCCAAAAGAGTAAAGTAAGCAATTACGGGCGATTCAAACTTGCACGTGCGTTTCTCCAGAAAGGGGGTGGGGGAGTATACAAGATAAAAGTGGAAAGAAAAAGGTCGTATTCTACAAAGGGGGTTGTATAAAGTTAAAAGAGGGCTAGCTGTCCAGAGTTCAAAAAGTGCATAAGAAAAAAAAACATTTCGTGTAATTTAGACAATGAATTAAAACAGGGAATTAAAATTTAAATGTCTTAACTAAAATAAAGGAATTAATTTGCCGAAAAATAAACAATAATTAAAATAATCGACACCACATCTGTTACTCAAGAACAATTTAAAACGCATGAAATCAGTATATGTAAAGTATATGATCAATGTATCATGATTCTTTTCAATAAAGAAAATGATAGTAAAATTAGCAATCTACTGAAAAAAATAATTTCAAATAAATTCAAAAATGAAATGAACATCTACTAACTTTTCTAACGTAATATTTTTCATTTTAAATGAAAATCCATCAGTTCCAATAGCTGATCCAAAGCAATAAATTGTGAATAGGAAAAAGTCAAAAACATTGCGTTTAAATTGTTTGCATTCATTGTTTTACATCAAGTATTCATCATCAGTATGTGGCCGACTTTGACAACGTTTCTGATTTCTCTATGATTTGCATTTATGTGCTAAAAAATGAAAAAAAAAGTTTTGTAAGATCCGATGAAACATGGATAACTTCCACAGACTACAATAAACAAAGATCGGCATATTACCGTAAAAGTGAAGGAAAATTTTGAAAAATTTGTTCAAAGAGCATACAAAACTTTTAGAAAGGGAATTATGATTGATTTAATTTTCGCAGGTATCAGAGAATTAAATATAAAGATTATTTTCAAAAATATACAAAAATCAATTCATTATTTTATGAAAACAATATTTTTTGCAAAATTTAAAAAAAAAAACATCTCATTATCTATACACTCATCAAGCACTAGAAATTCACCAAAGCAAAGTGAGTACTAATGTATCTAAATCCATTTTTTACACTCACACTGGGCTGGACTACAGGGTTTAAGTCCTTGGATGTATAGCCCAGTCAACGAAGGCCAAAAATCGCTGATTAGAAAAAAATTGTGTAGATTTGAAATTTGGCATAGTTTCTGTGGGTATTTTCCTAAGCAATATACTTAAAGTCCTCACGGGTGGGAGGTGCTCGGGGGTGTACAGAGGGGTTTTAAGGGGCGTTTTCAGATTTTCTTAAATATATCTCGTACACTATGGGTTCTAGCGAAAACCACTCAATTACAAAATTAAACTACATGGCATTTTCTACAAAAGAAAGTCCTATGATCTTTGTAGAGTCGATAGTTTAAAAGATACAGGGGTATTTACAAGTGAATATTTCTAAAATTCTTTATTGTAATGGTGAAGTCAATTAAAAGTACTGAATCAACAACCCTCAGGAAAACCTCATGCCTATATTATAATTATACAAACTATGTATGTGTCTGAGCGGGAGGTGACAAACCTATTTGATGAACAGTCGTGCTTTCTTCCTCCCCTCACATCCGTTCCCCTTCACAAGTTTCCTTCTACTCGTAGTCCAGTCAAGGAATTGCAAATTTGAAAAAAGGTGCAGTTTTGGAATTTGACAGTCTTATTGGGGAGAGCGTCCTAAATGACATACTAAATGTCCCCGCCGATGGGGCGGGGGTTCAAAGGGGGATTTCTCAGTTTTCCTTAAATATCTCGAAAACTATGGGTTTTAGCAGAAAATACCTAATTATTAAATTAAATTACATTAAATTTCCTACAAAAATGGTCCAATATATTTTTTGTAGAATGAATATTTTGGAATGTAAAGAGGCATGAAAAAGGCATAATTACAATAAGTGATTGAAAATGTTAGTTTTATTTTTAAGAATGAAAGTTTTTATTTCAAAATGGAGTCTATCTATTACAATATATCTATAATAAATTATATCTATAGCTTAATGTATATATTCATACCTATATATCATAATATAATATATATATACCTGCATAAAAGTATGCATAACCCATTCTTACACTTGTTCAAATCAATCTCAATCAAATTAATGTAATCAAATTTTATCATATTTTTCTACTATTTGGTCAAATTCGAACTCCTCCTATTCTTCTAGAGGGGCGCCATTAATACAGGTACCATGACAGGTGCTACAAACTGAAACACATTGCTAGACGAGTGCTGGGACTCCGCTCCTTTGGTTGAATTAATTGCGGAGATATCAGTTTTGATCTTGGTTCATGATTTAGAGAAATGATGCATATCTAATGTGACCATACGTCCCGTGTTCAGGTAGACTGTCCCGTCATCCCAAAGCAAAGCTTCGGGATGCCGAAATGTCCCGTTTCATTCGAGAAAAAAAACCCACGATAAAAATTTCAAACAAAAAGGTGCTAAAAATAAAAAAATCCGAAGGTAATGTCAAGTAGCGGCGGGACGATGAAGCATGCTCTACACATATGCAAGACGGTCAGTTTGAGTTTAGTTTGGTTTTGTGGCGCAAGAGCCATAGATTTGACCATGCTGCGCCAAACTATATAGAGATCCGTCAAAATAAAAGTAAGCAATTAATGTTTAAAAAAAACAATGGTAAGAAAATACAAAAGCAGCACACTGAGAAAAAAATTCTGGCAAAAAAACCATATTTGTATGGTAATGGCATTTCTGGTAATAAAACCAGAATTCTGGTGATAATCAACAAAATTTACGGTATTTAAATCATTTGTTTAATAATCTTACTGTTCGTTCTGGTAACGGTTTACGAGAATTTCTGGTTTTCGAAATTATGGCTCTTTTTACCCACCTGTTTAGTAAAATTACAACGCGGAAAAGTTAATTTACCAGTGAAAACGGTTTGCATACCATACGCTTCGTTTTTTTTTACGAGAATCACGATAAAATTACCAGATTATTCTTCAGAAAGTATCGTTCATTTTACCATATGTTTGGTGATTTGACTATGCTGACCTCTCTGACATCTACCAAATACAATGGTATCAGTGCATTTATTTTTTTTACCATGCCGTATGGTAAATCTCAAATATGGCGGCACTTTGTTGGATTGAAGTAGATAACGTTCCTCCTCAAGTATACCAATATATCAGAGAAAAGAAGGACATTAATGAAGTATTGAAGTGTGAAAACATTCTATACCCTGATGGATCAATTCATAGCGGCGTCTGTTTTATGTATCTGTTAAGTGCGTAGTGCAATTTACTAAAAGTTTCAGTTTGGAAATGAAGGAACGTTAAACGAAAAATCTTTCTCTGTTCGCTCGGCCATGTTTAGCATGACGGGACATTTTCGCGTTAGAGCTGATTTGGATATTTACATACCCATTGAAAATAGACATTAAAGAAAAGCTAAAGGAGTGGGGATTTGAAGAACTGGTAACAGGAGTTTACTGGTAAGAACTAAATTTTATTTTGAATTGATTTTTCGGTAATGTTGAATTAAGTATATATGATTTGTGAGTATATATTTAAATAAAATTTCTCATTTATTGAAAGTTAAAAATTTGACAGCTGGGTCGAAGAAAAAAATAAGGAAAATATATGCATATATACGTTTACAAGAATACTTTATTTGTAGTTTCTTTTCATATAAATCATATTAAACGATTTTTGTCGATTTTTTTTTTGTTTATGCCGAGTCGGTGGTCTTTGACCCCATTACATTTGAATGTATAAATTAAAGGTAAAAATCTTTAAATAATTAGCAAATTTCTTAGCTCATGACTTTGTTTTTACGATGTGAAAAAAATGAAAATATATTGTTCACTTCCTTAATACATTTAATGTATACTTCATCGATGTTCTGATAATAATTTAATATTTAATTGCCGTTTATTTTTAAATACCTTTTCCTCATAAGTGAATTACGTTCAAAGTTCGTTTTGCTACCGCTTCCTGAAATGAAATGTCGAAATTTTAATTTTTTTAAAATTAAGATTATTAATACTGGGTTATTAAACAATTACTACAGGCGTATGAAGATATGTTTAATTTTATTTCCATCTGTATGGTGAAAAGGAATGCTTCAAAATTAATCAATTTGCAATAGTTTTTTGTTACATCAGATAATGGTAAAAGCAAAAATTAAATAATTTGTTATTTCCTGTATTTTATTTGGAAACTTCTTTCATAAATAATATGAAAATTATCAAAATCAAGTGATCATAAGAAGAAATTGAAAGAATGTTCCTATTACGTTTTTTTCCTTCATAACTTGAACATCTTTCTTTTATTTATACTGTGCTTCTTAACCGCTTAACTTAACAGCCCGAGAATACTCGTGCATCGAATTATCGAAATTTTAGTCTTATAAACTAAAATTGAATCATTAATTAGCTTTACAATTTGACACAAAAAATATGTAGGATCCATAAACATCTTAAGTATCTTATGCCTTCTAAGATGAATGAAAACGACAGCCCCTTTCCAAAACAGGAGGGGTCATCTTATTAGATAGCAAAGAAAACTATTCAGTTAAGTGGTTAAAACTGTCATATCTAAAATTATATATTTTTTATGAAGAATATGAATGGGTGGAATATTTATGATTCTTTTTTGTTTTTGTCTTGTTAGACATTTAGTAAAAAAACAGCAATAAATTAATTTTCGGATCCGGGGATAGTAGAGTCCCTGGGTATTTTTCCAATTCCATACCGTGATCTTAGGTTGATTCCAACCGGATCGGTGCGCGTTTAGTCATCTGCGGTTGGCAATACTTCGAATGCAAATAAAACGATTTTTTTTTTATACGCAACTGTAGTGGCGGGTTGTTGACATGTTGTTGTCAGTTGGAGATGAGAACGGGAGCAAAAAGAATATGGAGGCCTTTCTCGGAGGGTGCCATTTTTTTTTTCTCTTGACCGAATCAGATCGGCAATAATTTTAGCCCGTCTTTTGATGACAATTTTTTCTTGCCTTTTAAGCATTTTGAAACGAAGGCATAATTTTGTGATACTCTTGATCTAACAATTTTTGATTTTTTTTTTGCTCTTAAAACATTCTAAATTAATTTTTAAAAAAATATTTCAGGTTGCTAAAATAATGTTATATTAGTACTTAATTTTTTATCGTTTAGCTTTTACTTAATGTTTTTATTTTTTATGAGAATGTTATAATGTTAAAATTTTTTAGAACTAATTTTTAAAATTGATACAATTATAAATTTCTAATCCAAGAGACGTTATTATTTTTTACTTAACTGATTAATTAATTTAAATAAAGTTTCTAAAAAAAGGAAATAGTTTCCTTATTACATTAAATTAAAACCTCGTAAGAAATTCTAGTTAGTTTTATTCTGGACACAACATATATATCCGAATCAGAATTATTTGGTTATCGGTAAGAAAATTAGTTTTCCAAATATGTACACCATTTCATATATTTGCTTTCAATTTTGGATATGTGATCAAAAACATGGACTTGAGTAAAAAATAGGTCGTTAATTTATTTTTAGCTGCTGATAACTGTATGAAGAAAATGAACATAGCTCAAAGAAAAGAAAAAGTGAGGCAAGATTCTACCTTTAGAGGTCTAATGCGAGAAAAGAACATAAATCTTGATGAAAAGGGAAAAAACTGCTGAATTTAATAATATAAAAAATTGTGTATTTTATGTTGAAATTTTGTTCCAATTTGTATAATGTTTAATTAAACCCCTTTGCCCCGACCGGGACATATGAGTGCCGTTTTAAATACGCTTGAAATATCAAGGTGGTAGCAAAATTATTTTGCTTATTAGCATTTATGCAGCAGCAGCCAGCTATTAGTGTTCACCATGTTACATTAATGATTTAAAAATTAAAATTTGTGTGTGAAATCATTCATTTGTTATTTTTTATTGAAAGTGAACTAGTAGATAACAGAAAAAGTATCCACTTAGTTTAAACGTAAATGCACCAACCCTTTTTTTGATAGAGGTATTAGCCACGTTATTGAAGTTTAATAAATTGAGTAATCTTGCTATTTTACAAGAGGTAAAGGAAAGGGAGAGCTTACTTGCGCAGTGCTTTTTGAGCTAGCTATTTAGTAGAGGTTAAACTTTCCTTAAAATGCTTCCATTTTTGTTTTATCATTTCTTTGCTGAAATTTTTGTATGATGAAGTGAAGAGCAATCAACGTAAGAAATGAGAGTACTACTTTAAGTGATCGATAATTAATCCCAATTCAGTTTTTTATGATCCTTTATTTTTAATTATAAAACATTACATTTACTAAAAGGATTGTTCAATGTTTTAGATTTTGTAAAAAAAAGTAAGTTTAAGGCGATCTCCAGTTTTGACTCAGTCTGCGAGATCTTAACATATTAAGAACCGTTTTTGCCTTACTATAAGAACCATTCAAAATGTTAATTGAATTGTTTTACATTTTTTAGATGAAGACTTATCAACAGTCTACGCCAACTTATTTGCAGGAATTGTTCTACAAATAAATTGTAAAGCAATCACAGAAGTGGAGGCCAACAAAAGCTATAAAGTTGTTTCCTTAAGTTGCTAATCTTGGCGATATATTTGGCGACCATTTGGGTGACTTGGCGGCGAAGTTGGCGACAAAAGGAATTTTCTAGAAGGACCTCGAACATTCAAACTATTTCTACTGGCTTCATGAACTTTCTGGAGATTATATCACTTCCTACGTAATGAAGTCACTTCCTGTTGAGAAAGTATAAAAGCAAGATCTCAACACTGTCCAATAAATTGAAGTTAGATTTGAAATATGTGCTTTTGTTTTCTTAAATACTTAAAATAAATTCACTGCATATTATGTATATTAATAAAGAAAATTAAATTACCAAGAAATGATAAATTTTAGTAATTATAACATTACTTAATAAATTTAACAATTTATAAAAAATGAGTCAATGAGTTTTTGAATTTATTTTTATAGTTCATTTTTCACTCTGCCTCAGGCATTTGTATATTTACAAACATTCTGCTTTTTAAAAAATCGTAGTGATGTTGAGAATTGAGTAAAATTTTACAGGTCAAAAAGCAAAAATAAATAAATATTAATGCGATTGGCATTATAAACGGACATACTGTATCTCAAATTTTACCAGATAATTTGTAATAGAACCAGAGTTATTCTGGTAAATTTATCAAATTAAATGGTCTAAATTACCATCTT
>BGPR01044845.1:0-12499 GCA_013235015.1 Araneus ventricosus | reverse complement strand
GGATAATGAGAATGAAGGTTTATTTCAAAATATGCAGGAAAAACACAGATCTAGGTACAGGAAACAATAGTCCTTGCACGATTACAATGCAAAATAAGCAACAATGCACAGGTAATGACAGTTCAGCACTCTTGATATCTAACAACACAAACAGTCAGCAACAAACTAGTAACGAACAGCTCAGCTCACCTAGCTGATTAGCTCACACTGATAGATTCGAACTTCGCGCTTCAAAGTAAGTAACCAGTCGATCAAAGACTGTCTTCTAACCAGGTTCATCGTCCTAAATACTCTTCCGACGGCCGTGACGTCACATGGTGTTTTTCGTGCATTCCTTCCCAGTGGAAATATCGAGAAAATGTCATTTTGAATCATCTATTTGTCGCCTAAGGTCGCCAAATTGCCAAAATAGTCTGTTTGTCGCCAGACAAGGTGCCATAACTGTCGCTGAGGTCACCCATGCTGAACCTGTAAAACTCTCTTCCCCAATATAGACTCGCATTGTGGGAAGGCATTTTCCATGTTTCTAAAATACTCTTTGATATACCAAATCGAGTAGCAGTGTTCCAACCTGGGTGCGGCTTATACTTCAGGCTTCGGATAGATATTAATAGACGCAAAGAAATGCTAGATCAAGAGTCAAAGTCAGGAGCAATAAGGGGGGGCTTCACTTGTTTCTTGTTTTATAAAACAAATATTGCTTTTACGGTTGAGCTCGCTAATTACTGTACATAAGGGCCTCTAATATGTAAATGTCCAATCTTATCGTGGTCCAATAGCTAATTTCTAAGCCGTTAAGGATAGAACATAGAGTTCAATTGGGGAAAATGTCTTTAAAATGAAGGAAGAAGTATATTTTACAATGTTTTGAGTCACTAAATATATTTCGAAAAGATTGCATCTAACTTTTTATAGATTCCGCAGCTATAAGTCATGTCTAGTAAAATATTTTTGACCTCTAAAATTTAACAAAAAAAATCCCACTTTTCAGACTAAACTGAGCGAGTTATCGAATTTCATGGTGGTTAGGTGTCGTCCCGTCATCTGACCGTCGTTCCAAGATGTACGAGGTCCGTCCCAAATAGTCTCGTGTTGCTTCAAAGCAGGACGTTAATATAACTAAACCGAATTTGTTTTACAATCAGCGGCCTCGTCGAGCAATACTGCGCATTGATTGGTAGACTTCCTGAACGGCATAAATGGTGTGAGTGGCCTAATTTGCGATATTCAAGAGTTTTATAACTCGGTCGGTTTTACTGTGAAGAGCAGGGAACTTTTTGGTTAAAATTTAGGGGCAAAAATATTTAATAATATGATTGATAGACGGGGGACTCTACCTACAAAGTTAGATTTCTATCTTCGACCATTTTCAGAGACTCACTATGTCTCATCTTAACGGCTTAGAATAATAGTTAGTTCTGGACCACGAACCAGATGGACATCTCTCTGGCTCATATATATATATGTTTATTTTTTGCTTGTATATTTAGTTAGAAGTGCTGAAAATATTTTTTTACGAAAGAATGTTCTCACAACCTAAAAGGGTTGAGAAAACCACTGCAGAAGTGTGACTCTAGTGCTCTGCTGAAAGGAAACTTACGGAAAAGGCACGCAGCGATTCGCTCATTACGATGGCAAACAAGTTGAGGTAAAAAAAGTATACATGAGCTATGTCTCTACTAATTAAAGGAGGGTCTTTATTTATTCTTAAATACCAATTTTTAATTTTAGTGTAGGGAATAAACATTAGCTTTTTCTTTGTTTTGATTCGTAATTATTCTTCCTTTCATTTTTTTATTAAAAAGGTTTTTAGAAAATTAAAAAAGGATAGTTCGGATTCTGGTGTTCAATTCCCGAGACTCCTACATCTGAATAAATTTTGAAAATATTTTTCAATTCACCAGAACACATGACATGAGTCAATAATAATTTGTTTAAAGTTCCGGCAAAATTCGATTACAAATCAAGATTAGCCCAAATTAAGATTAAAGAAAGCTACCTGGTGTATTAAGCTGATATTTTAATTCACTCATAATGTACTATACATGTTATCATTTAGAGTATAAATAAGTACCTTTGTATATTTATTAACATTATTTAAACACTATATTTATTTTCGTTTAGAAATGGCTCATTTCACCTCACTTCAATTACTTCTCTTAGTGTTTTGATCATCACGTATAGACAATTCATTTGGATAAATAGCTTGCACTGAGTTCTACGCTGTTGGATTGAAACTAATATTGACTTTTCACCTACCTTTAGTAGCTTCCATGGATTTCGGCTATGGAGTTCATGAAAGAAAGAATACTAGATCTGGAAGCGCTACTTCAAATTCAAGATAATCTA
This sequence comes from Araneus ventricosus, assembly GCA_013235015.1. NCBI lineage: Eukaryota > Metazoa > Arthropoda > Arachnida > Araneae > Araneidae > Araneus > Araneus ventricosus. The sequence continues at coordinate 10,150 of BGPR01044845.1, read as the reverse complement.
CAGTAAGCGTGGAACAGTTCCAGACAATGCTTTGCAATATTAAATAAATTGATAAATAATACTAAAAACAAAGATTTAAAGAGCTTGCTTTGGGTCCTCCATCCCCCTTGATTGTTATAAGCTGGGCAGTCCTGGTGGCTCCATTGGTTCGTTGGCGATGGGACGAGCCGACCAGACGGCGCTGGTTCTAGATTGGTGGTAGGGTCACTGAGTGAGTTTCTCCTTACACGGAACAAAGTTTCCGGTCTGCGCACAAAGTGTGAGGAAGCAGGCATGTCCCCACAGCGCATCACTCTTCTTTCAACGCTATCTGAGGAGACTTTCGGAGATGGATCTTTGCTGCCTCGATTCGGAGGTGGTGGGCTCATGGATGCGGTCTAACTGCCGCTGAGTCAGAGAGGGATTAGTAACAACAACAAATGGCTGGATCAGTTATTCGACTTAAAAAAAGTCAGAAAGAATTAATTGGATGATAGGACAGCAAAGCCAGACGAGTGATGCATGTACAGACGGAATGATTAAAGGAAAAGTCAGAATGGAACGTTCCAACAATGCACTTCGCATACTTGGAAAGATGAGATCAGAATAGATCAGTTCACTAGACTGTAAAGAAAGTCCAGAGGAAGATGTAGTTGGATGAAGACAGCAAGTTTCAAGAGCGGGTATGTCTCAGCAGTAATGGATTCAGGAAAGTTATAATGGAACATTCCAACAATGCCCTCGCACACTGGACAAATTGAATCAGAATGAATTAGCTTACTAGACTGCAAGAAAAAGTCCAGAGCAAGAATTGGTTGGATGATCAGGCAAAAGCACGTGAATGATGCACAGAAGGAATGATTACTGAAAACACAGCAAGGAAGCGTCTAAACAATGCCTCAGGCTTGGACAGTGAATCAGAACACTAGTATTGTTGAACTAGAACTTAGAGAAAGATTCGAAAAGGTGTGACTAAAAAAACCCAAGAATGGATGTACAGTGAGGAATGAGATTAAGTGGAAAGCATATGGAATTGTTCCAACAACTCCTCGCATACTGTGGACAAATTGAATCAGAATGAATTAAGGTTACTAGAACTGCAGAAAGTCAGAAAAATTATAGTTAGGATGATGCATAAAGCATTGGAAACCGTCATATGGAAGAGAATGGATTAAATGAATTGTCAATAGGATGTTGGGAGGTGAATTGCCCTCTGATAGAAAACAGCACTACAGATGACTGACCACCAACAATCTTGATGCTCAGAAAACTGGTTCAGATATGGACTCTCCAGTCCTGCATGGAAAGTACAACAAAAATAGGAAAAAAATTGCTACGGAAGACCACTATAGCCACAGTAACAAGTATTACTAGGATTGTAGAGATACCAATAAAAAAACCAATCAAAACTACTACCCAATCAGGGCCTCAAGCCAGTAGTAAGAAAATTGAAGGCAGAACACCACTTCAATGCCCCTGTGCCTGTATACCTTTATGAGTTGGGAAGACATCGACTAGACGTTCCATAATCCTTGTCCATAAATAGCGAAGATGAGAGATGGAAAAGATACAAAAATACAAATCAAAAATCTGGGATAATATACAAGAAACTAAGGGTATCATATAAAACCACATACAAACAATGTGAAAAGGAAAAGAAAAATGAAGAGGAATGTACAAATACACAAATCAAGGAGAAAATAAACTAATTAAAGAAGAAGTCCACACAAAAAAACTAAAATGCGATTGTCGTTTTTGAGTCATTTTCCTCCATAAAATGGAAGATTCTTCTGTGTGGAAGCGGAGACAAGTTCAGGTGCGCTGGTCACTCATGCGAAGAGGCGAAAAAATGTAGCTTGCATGAAAAAAGGTTTGAAGTGAAAGATGGATAAAGGTTGACTAGAAAAGCTCTTGAAAATCATTAAGGTGGTGGTAATCCCGTTGGATTTTAGTCGCATTTGTTGAGCGACGTTGTGGAACCAGATTGGCTACCCCAAATCCATGCTAGTTCCCATTGCACGGGAATGATTCCTTTTTCGGATTCATCCATTATACACTAAAATCCAGAGAATAGAACGTAACAAATCGCTTTGTAAATGAGATGAAAAGCTCGAGTTTCATCTGGTGATCATCAGAGGAAAAGTCGAAAGTATCCTGAGGTCTCCATGTGGATTGTATGAAATTAAGAGGAAATAGAGAAAAAAGATTTTACAAAAGAAGACCCGCATCCCTCTTCCTTTTTTGAGAAATAAAGAACAAAGCTAATTACAAGAATATATTCAACCGAGCCAACCTTCTAGGAATTAAATAAAATAAGAGAATAAAAGTCCGATATGCTCACACCATACTGCAGTAAGGATCTGTCTCTTACACCTGAGCTAGAGGTGGTCTAAAAATTTCCCTACAGCGACCGAAGGCAGTCTGAGGCAGCAAGCTTCATGAGAGGGAAAGCAAAGGGTTTCTAAATCCATGAGGAGACAAGTCGAGTGGGTCCACCATCTTGGCCAACCGAGCGGCCATTTCTCATTGCGTTAAGAGAAGGTTATGCGAGAGGGTGGCGTAAATTGGCCACCCAGGTTGGATTCAACCCAGTCTGCTTCCTACCGATCATGATGACCAAACGTAAAGTGCGTCTAACTTAAAGACATGTTTTTAATTTCTTCTTTGTGGATAAATGTTTTCTTTTCCAATACATCTTGAATGGGCTTCAATCTTAGGTATATTGTATAAGACCCAAAGTCTTTCTCCACTACAGAAAACCTATTCCAGTTTTTGGAATCTCTGGATGAATGCTTCTAGTAAGTCATCCACTGCGAACTTCCTGCTCATCGTTGTCTGTATATTATTTTTAAGTTTTTAAATCTCTTCACAAATAAAATTCCCTTTTTAGAAAATGAATGGTATATAATGGAAAACATACCCTGGACAAGTCAAAACAATCAGGTGAGTTCTGGTCTTAGGAGATGAGCGGTAGGCGTTCCAGTACCTAGCCAACCACAGCCCCATTTTCGGTATTGCCTTAAGGTGTCCGACTGTGTTCCAGGAGACATTTTTTGAAAAATAACTTATATATATTTTAATGTTATTTTTCAGCTGCATATATTTTAAAACTATGAAAATATTGTAAATTAGGCTTTCAAAATAATATTAAAAAAACAACTGAGAAATTTGAAAATGACTGAAATAAGCTTGCCCTTACGCTAACAACCATAGACAAAATCCTTCTTCTAAATATACATAAATCCTTGTAGGAGTACATTTTATGACAGTTATTTGCGCTATATCTAAAATATTTCTTGGCTTCAAAATAGTTTGAGATATGTGAACATAGTTACTAATCTGGTAATTTTTCGCAAAAAAATGCTTTTCGTTTATATTTAAACACTTAAAATAATATTTAGGTTACGTCGACAACCAGTTTTAGAGAAAACATCGAGCATATTACGGAAACAGCAATACGTAATTTATCCTGCGTGTTGGACTGTTTACACCATACACCCACAGTAAGACTTAGTGCAACAGTATTTTACCGAAGTTTCCGGATAATCCGAATTTCCCGGAATCCGAACAGGGATTGGCCCTCATGAGCTCGGATTTCCGAGGTTCTACTCTATATACATAAGAAAAATATATTTAAAGAGAGACTGCATCAGAAATATTTCGTGGAAAGATATGCAGCATCGGATAGGTTGGCTTTCCTCCTGCTTTTCTGAAGTGACAAAAAAAAGATTTTTAAAATTTCATTTTTTTAAGTAAATATTTTTGAGAAAAGAATAAATTATTTTTAACTTGCCTATTTTTATGATTACGAAAAAGTATTGAATAGAAAGGTTTTATATCCTTGATGGAAATGTAATCGCAGTATTTAGATTGAATGCCTAATGCAATTTTATACATTAAATTAAATTACTCGCTTTATACGATTTATTTTATTTGTTTCATGTTTCAAAATGATATTCAGTTACGCGATTCTTGATGTGCTAGAGTTTTCAAATTTTGCTCATTTGTGTATTCTCCATGAGAATATACTATTTTAATAAGGATTTAAGGAAGAAGAGTGTGTCTCCGGCGTATGCTCCAGAACTGAGTTCCTAGCTTGTGCCGGGTTCAAAAATTATTAGATAAAGAATATCACAAAACAAACAGCCTTCGTTTCAAGCTGCTTAAAAAACAAATAAAATTGTCATCAGGAGATGGACTAGAAAAATTACCGATCCGATTCGGTCAAGAGAAAAAAAAAATGGCACCCTCCTAGAAAGGCCTCCATTTTCTTTTTGACACTATTTTAATATCTACAGAATTTATTTATCAGATAATCGAGTAACTTAATTCTATTTTTCCATACCTGTGGCGCCATCTGTTGAGAAACAGTTTATTTCAAGATTTCGTAATGTTAATAATAATGAATTACAAATTTAAAACATCTTCTTTTTAGGAAACTAGTAAATGTCTGTTATTAAGGATTGTTTTCATTAAGATTTTACCTACCATTTTTAGCCCAACCAAAGCGTACGGTACGGCGCCAAACTTGAATTCTTTTTTGGCGAAAAATCTCGAAATGTGATAGCAATGGCGGACGTTAACACGGTAAAATTGGTGACATGGCGGACGTTTGGCGAGCTTTTCATGATTCGGTGCCAGCTTGGCGAGAGATGTACCGTAAATTTTGGTTTTTTCGTTCTTATAGAAGCGGAAAGTTTTGTAATCGTCAAGAAATTCAGCGAGAAATAAGCCATTCACTCATTTCTTCAAAATGCATGTGTTTTAAAAGTTTTCTTTGTTTTAAAATTGCTAGAAAAACACAAACACTATGTAGCTGTAGAAAAAGATATTTCGAATCATTATAAATTTTCCGATAATTAAAATCACTCTATTAGTACTTTTATTCTACTTTTTCCCTTCAATTTAGGCTTTGTAATAAGTACTATAGTAACTTGTCGCATCTACAGATAGAGTAACTATGGCAACATATACAATGCATAGATAAAGACTCATGCATTTTAAGTTTAGAATGCTGGCGAAATTGAATTCATAAAGTCCATATGTTTCAACCAAAAAATAAAACTATATATTTTTACATTTATCATATTCTACCATATGCTAATGATCACTATTGATTGAATAATCAATAATGGGATATAGTTAATTTCGAAAGATATTGGTCAATAAAACTGATAATTCAGCTCAGATATGAAGCAGCAACGGAATGGAATCATCCACCATTGTTTTCAGTACAATGAAGATTAAACTAATACAATTCAACAACTCTAATTATAATTCAGTACAGGACAAACATAGGAGATAAAGTAGGCATCAATACAGACTCTTCTAGTTCCAATTCAGATATCTCTCTAATTCTAGAAATAATAGTGATAAAACCAATTTCCTGTTTTATTAAATGTCGATTATTAAAAATGGAATAAGTATGGTGTTTAATATAAAAATACATTGGATTCATGGTTATGAAGATATAATTTAATGTTTTGTCTACTTTCAGGTAAAAAAAAACTTATATAAAAAATGCAAGCAGATCAATAGACATGTCTGATTCAATATTTTCCCGAAATTCAGTGGAACAGCAGTAATCCAAGAATATTTATTTGAAAAGAAAGCTAGAAATATATTTAAACGAAAAACAAATATGATCAAAATGATTTTTTAGATGTTTAAAGAGGCAAGAAAAGAATGCATTTTATAAAAAATTCATCTACTATTTACGCAATTTCACGAATTAATTTATTTTCCTATTACTTCAACAAAATTTTCTGGATTTCGATCTTACATTTTCATTCAAATGTTAATATTAATTTAAAATCTTCTTTTGGAAATTTAAAAGAAATTTAGAGATTTCTATAAAAAATATATCTTTAGTTGATTCAATCGTATCGATTTTAGTTGAATCAATCGTATCGATTTTAGTTGACTCAATCGTATCGATTTTGGACGTTATTTTTAACTGAACCCATCAAGTACAGAGATTCCAAAATTGTCTTTAAACATTTTTTTTAATTTAAAAAAACGAGTTCTTAAAGACAACTTCGAAATCGAGTTCCTACCTTTACAAGAAAACATTTGATGTTATTGTTAAAATTCTTAAGCGGACATGCGATTCTTAAACCTCGAAAAAATGGGGTGAAAACTGTCAAATTCGATACATTATATCTCTGAAACAATGAAATTCACAAATTCACCTTTTTTCTGGAAAAATATCTGTTCTTTCTCTTATAGTGCACTCATTTTTAAACCTTTATATTGGTATGTATTTATTTGAGAGAGAAATAAATATGGATATGATTTTTGGAGAAAAAATGAGATAGTCACCTTTCGTGCATGATTGCGGATAAAATATCTGTTTAAACACAATATTTTGGTTATCTAAGTAATCCAAACAGTCTGTTTAAGAAACTGAACCACAACTTATTAACATTTAAATTTAATTTCTATTTTATATACCATTTTAAAATAAAATGTTAAAAATAGTTAAAATTTCAACTTTCCTTACCCCCTCCCAAAAAAACCCCCCTTCTTTGCATAAAATCTGTACAAAAATTGTGGTTCAATTTGTAGAACATAGCACAATACATAGTCAGTAAAACTTTTATGTAAAAATATTCAATAGTTCTTGAAATATTGGGCGCGCAATATAAAAAAAATACATTTTGAGATATGTATTTAGTAATGTAAGCATATTTAATATTTATGCCTCACAAAAGCATGACTTCAACTTATTTATTGTTATAACAGTGTATGATGTCAGATAAGTGGCAACAGTCAGATGTTGAGCTACTTTGAATTTGATTTAAAAATGAGATAGATGAGTACGAGTACGGTTGAACGAAGTTACGTTGTACGCAGATACGAAGTGTAATAGTTGTATTTTAATGTTCTAATAAATGTTTGTTTAGTCTTAGAAGAAGTCTTATGAATATCAATTGAGAAGCCAACAAATATAACACAATAGATATTCAGTATAACTTTTATGTAAAAATATTCAATAGTTCTTGAGATATTGTGCGCGCAATATAAAAAAAATACATTTTGAGATATAGCCATTTAAAAATATGGCAATTTTCAATGTTTATATTGAACATCTGGTACATTTTCCTTCACAACTTTCTTAATTATAGGATTTTTTTAACGTGGGGTTGTTTTGAATTGTTCAGAAAAGACTGGACAATAATATATTTGTTTTCATATAATCGAAAATTTTCGAGGTTTAACAATCGTATGTCCCCTAAGGGGACACAGTAGCCAAAATGTCGATTTCTATTTTATTGACTTATTTCGTTGATCTTACCCTTTTACTCTTTATTCCAAAATTTCAAAGTTGCACATTCAATATTTCAGAAATTATTTTGATTTATTTACGATGACACCTGAAATATATTTGCAAATGGCAACTTTAAATAAGTTTCTCCACCATGTTAGATTTTTCCTCACTTTCATGTTTTAAAAATGCTAAGACCTTTTCCCCTATTTAAGACTGCGCTTTTAAATTTGTTTTGTATATGTTTATCAATATGTATATACTAAAACTGTGTATGCAATACGCATACAAGATAAAAGATGATGTATTACTAAATTTCCTTATCTTTCGCTATAAATGACAGTAAAAATTTTATATTAAATTTAATTTTAATGCATTTTAAAATCCATGTAAAATTTTGCATAATATATTTCAATAAATCTAAAAATGAAATTTGAAGCAAAAATATTCATATTTAAAACTGTAATAGGGAATTTAAAAAAATGACTTTTTAAAAATTTAAATTTAAAATGCAGAGTTAGATCAAAATAATTTGTTTCTTTCCAAAGAGATTTAATTTGAATGTAAAGTTACAACGTTATAAAAACTTTTTAAATAATACATGAATTTAAAAAAAATGTTGAAAAAGTACTGTATCCCCTTAAATTCCTGAAAAAAATTTAAATCATTTTTTTCAGATATGAACCAATATATAGTGGATGCTGATTAACAACCAGCGGGAGTGGTCTCCCCTAAACTTTCTCCTCTAATACTCCTAACACATGTGGAGAAAAATATAAGCTAAAAGGCAGTAAAAGGAATAAGAACCCCTAATGCAGTGGAGAAAAAAATAAGCGAAACCTCATACCACGATTTCTGAAGGTCATTTAACGCGGAAGTGGAATTAGAAACAGACGTGATTACCAATAGGGTTGGGTGCAAGATAAAGGAAAGAAAATTTGCAATTTGAATGCCTTTTTTTAACCGATTGACACAAAAATTGGACACAAATCTACCATTAACGTAAGAAAGACACATACCAAATTTCATTTATCAAAGTAATTTTTTAAAGAAGTTATTGCGTTCAAAAGTATGCGATTATACAGACAGACAGATAGTCAACCCTCAGACGGATTTGGTCCAAAATTTGATACAAATCTACATACCTGATAATAAAAATGTATACCAAATTTTATCCACCTAGCTATTTAAGTTTGTGAGTTATCACGTTCACATTAACATGGAAATACTGACAGACAGACTTCCCGGGGACGGATTTTGTCCAAAATATGACAGAAACCTGCAAAGTATGTGTAAAGACCACATACCAAATTTCATCCTTTCATCCCTGTAGATTTAATAATTCTTGAGTTATTGTGTTCACAGACACACAGACAGACATAATTCCAAAATTGTGTTTTTCGGACTCAGGGAGGTCTAAAACGTGAAGATTCGTCAAAATCTCCAGTTTGAATTTTTTGGCGATTACAATATTTTCTCTTTGTATACTTCGTATACGAGAAAGTAACCAGCGAGAGTGTTCTCCCCTAAACTTTCTCGTATACCTCCCCAAAAGATGCCGTTTCTACTTCCCGCGCGTGGCTAAAAAAATTCGAACCTACTGTTCTCCAGAATCCAATGACTATCAGAAGGTGTTTCATTATAGTGATTGAAAAATATCTAGGTAAAGAATCAAATTCAAAGCTATGCCTGCCGATTAAAACGCATATCTGTCGCACACTGCTAGGTTTCACTCTTGCCGTCTCAAGGACAAACAGACGTAACCGCTCCTTTCGCGAGCACAGACGTACGCATGCGCATGGAGATGGCGGATTTGTTTCAATGGTAAATTATACAGACCGACAGACAGCCAACCCGTTGATGGATTTGGCCCAAAATTTTATACGGGCCTACATTTATGACGATAAAACTGTATACCAAATTTTATCCATCTAGCTATTCAAGTTTTTGAATTATAGTGTTCGCATGACTTCAAACATACAGACAGGCATACTTCCCGTTGACGGATTTTGTCCAAAATTTGATAGAAACCTACAAACTATGTGTAAAGACCACATACCAAATTTCATCCCCGTAGCTCTAATAGTTTTCGAGTTATCGTGTTCACAGACACACACACAGACAGACATAATTCCAAAATTGTGTTTTTCAGACTCAGGGAGGTCTAAAACGTGGAGATTCGTCAAAATCTCGAGTTCGAATTTTTTGGCGATTACAATACTTTCTCTTCGTATACGAGAAAGTAAAAACTGTCAATATAAGGGGACAGTCAAAAGCTGTCGCGGTTTAGTAAACGTGCCTTATTTCTCTGTTTACAAAAAGGAAACGAAAATACCCCTCTAGAAAACAATATCATTCCCTTGATATAGGGCTGGAGGGTGAATGCCAGAGCCATTATTAGGATAAATAATATCACAGTATTTAAAGCAGAACTACTTAATTATTCCCTTTCTCCTCTCTATCCTTCCTTCTCTTCCAAGTATATAGAATAGTTACAAGTATTTTAACGTCACAATTTATATGCAAGAATATTAAGGCAATTTAAATTAATTCAGGCGCATTACATGTCATGTTACCAACCATTCAATGCTAGCAGAAGCAGAAGATCAAAGGCCATCGAGTCTACATGCTTCCAAAGAACCCCCTACATTGGTCTGTTTCTCCCCATGTAAAAGCGACATGCCTTGTTGCAATACTTCTTATGCTGCTGTTGCATTTTTTTTTTTTTATTACAATACGGAAAGTTGGCGACAACTGTTGACTTCTGAAACAGAGTCAGCCAGCTGCAAGAAAAAATTGGACAACAGTGGTTTGCAAGCTAATTTAGAAACATACAAAAAATAAAACTAAACCTAAGGATAATATTCTGAAATTAAAAGGATACTTGATCTAAATTTGAATAAG
>BGPR01044844.1:0-12499 GCA_013235015.1 Araneus ventricosus | reverse complement strand
GATATTTGGCGACTTTTTGGATGGTTGGCGAGATTTTGAAAGTTGGCGAGAAACCGCACCGTTATCTTAAGTCTTACCCCGATTTGTAATTAATATCTTAGACACGGAACGAAAAAAAAGACTATTTCGATTTATGCAATAAGGAAGTAGGGTAATTTTGGAAACAATATTTCACTGCTTTGAAACTTTAGACCGATCTACATAGTATCTTTTCCCATAATATATTGCATTATTTTCTTTGAATTGATTCTTTATTATAATTATAAACGGAATAAACTATTCATAATACATTGAAATCAGCAGTATGACACTTGAATTCATTAGGGGGCGCTACATGTCTTTTTGAGCAGAAACGGAATATTTAGGATTTGACAATTTTTTTTTTCTTTTCGATTTGCTACCTAGCGGAATTCCTTACGCCAATTTCGAATATTGCAAGCCTGTCTTAACCACAACGGTGCTACCGACGCTTGAAGCTACTTTTGTTGATACTGGGTTGCATCTTTGCAAAAGAGCTTGACTCAACGTCGGTATCCCCAGCTCCTAAAGAACGCGATTCTTTTGCTATTGCGATAATATTTGTTAGATAATTTGCTACATTCCGATTTGTAATTAATATCTTGTACACAGAACACACACAAAAAAACTATTTCCATTTATGCAATAAGGAAGTAGGGTAATTTTGGAAAAAAATATTTAACTGCTTTGAAACTTTGTGCCGAGTTACATGGTATCTTTTCCCATAATATATTGCATTACTTTGTTAGAATTGATTCTTCATTATAATTATGAACGGCATAAACTATTCATAATACATTGAAATCCGCAGTATGACACTTGAATTCACTAGGGGGCGCTACATGTCTTTCTGAGCAGAAACGGAGCATTTAGGATTTGGCAGTATTTTTCTTTCCGATTTGCTACCTAGCGGAATTCCTTTCGCCAATTTCGAATATTGCAAACCCGTCTTAACCACAACGGTGCTACCGAAGGGGGTACGCTTGAAGCTACTTCATTTGAATCTGGTTGCATCTTTGTAAAAATGGCCTGACTCAATGTCGGTATCCCCAGCTCCTAAAGAACGCGATTCTTTTGCTATTGCGATAATATTTGTTAGATAATTTGCTACATTCCGATTTGTAATTAATATCTTGTACACAGAACACACACAAAAAAACTATTTCCATTTATGCAATAAGGAGTATGGTAATTCTGGTTTTTATTGTTGTATATAATGTGGTTTCCAAATCAAAACTGAGCCAAATACAATCCTTTGCACACTCATATAATGCAATAATTCATTTTAGAAAAATATTGCATCACAATTTTCTTAGGGTGTTAACAATTTCATTAATATTTATTTGACAAATATTACATTCAATTCCACTTCAATAAATAATATTTATATATTCATTACTTAGGGTAATAACAATTGCGATATAGTCCAAGTCATCAAAAATTAGAATGCTCAAACATTTTTTCCTCATTTTGGAAAAATTTCTTTGATAGTAGGATACTTACAGGAGTGACACATTTTCTGAAATTCAACCCGGGAAGGGAGGAGCGATGGAATGTCGCGTATGTAAGAAAACATGTTTGTGAGAAAAAATTAATAAAAACAGATTAAAAGACACACTTTTATTGGTGCATTAAAAATTAAATTTTAGAAAAATTATTTTCTACCGTTTAATTTTTAATTTATATTCATAATTATAACTCAATTTTCAATTTTTCATCAATTTTTTCTGGAATTTCTACCAATAAGGCATTCGTATGGAATAAAAATTTGAATTAGTCGATTATCTGATTATTAATTTTTGAAAATATTAAGACAGTGTATTGTCACTTTTCATATCCAGGAATTTTAGTCTCTCATATAAAAGGATGTTTAGCAGTCTCATATGTAGTCTCTCCTATCAATAATTCTAAATTACCATAATTCTAAAATAAAATCAGATCGTAATAAATAATTCGGCATATTTGCCACGGAGCAATAAGAATTCATCCAACAAAACAACATGGCCTCATTTCAGATGCTTTTCGTTCGATAATAATATGGCGCCGTGTTGTGGTTTGTAGTTCTCTCAGTGTTGTCCAGTGAAGGTGGCGCTGCATTCGTTTTCCAAACTCCGGATTGAGACCTCTGGCTCTCATTCTCTGTGAGTAATAGAAGCAAAAATAGGTAATTTTCTCATGGCAGTCTTTCGTGGCATATCCCCCACTGACATCTGGTTGACATCTGTCAGTCTCGATGTGTTACTTGAAACTAAAAGGCTGCCACATCTTTTGTAGTAAATGCTTTTTCATGACTGCCACGCCTTCCTTCCTCCAAGATACTTAACTACTCTTGTACAAAGATTGGATATATTCATAGAATGCTGGTTCCTTGTAGTAGCAGTTTGTGTCACTAAATTAATTTAACATTAACCAGACTACAGAGATTCTCAATTAGTTAATTCATTTTATTCCAATTTACAACGGACCATTTTTAACTTGGAATGCTTTGCGAAAGATGTAACTATGTTTGCTTAAGAAAAATCTCATTACTTTAACTTTGAGAACAAATAACAGCAACAATTCTCATACTGTACAATTCCATCACAAACTAACTCTTCAAAGTCAAAATAATCTAAAAATGGTAGCAAGTTTTATCCCAATAATTTCAATATATTTATGAATTTGTTATTTATAACTATCTGATAAACCCAGTGTTGCTAGGTATGAAAATACTTTTGCGTCTAATGTTTTTAATCTAAAAATTAATTTTATATAAAATATTATGATACACAAAACCTATTATCTTTTGAAACTTAAAAAAAAAATAATATCAGTCAAGAACTTACTACTAGGCATACGCAGTGGGAAGAGTTTTTTATTGATAACTATTAAATATTTAATTAATTGTTACGAATCCTTCACTAAAACTTACTTATGCTTCATAATATTTACGAACGAAAATTCGAAAACAATATATTGAGTAGTTTGGTTTTAAAAGCATCATCTATACAAAACGCTAAAAAAAGATGATTATTGACGACACAAGAAGATATTTAGATAGTGATTTTAAGGAAAATAAAGTGTCGTAATATTCAGAATAACACTAATAGTGTTTTTATCTATCAATGTTAAAACGCTGTTTAATCCATTCAGTCCATTGCCAAAAAAACTCCCAAAATTTTATTTGCTACCACTATAAATATAATAGTCTGAAAAGAATGAATATAAATCTCCAGGCCATGGATACGAGTGGCGTTGTGGTTGAGGCGTTATTAAACTGAGTATCGACCGCATTACGCGGCAATTTTCTTGACCGGTTTCGGTAGAAACTGGCAATAAGCCTAACGCTGATTGTCTGAGTAAATTTAGAAGTGTAACAAATAACAGTGAAAAATTTTAAAAAAAGTTAAAAGTCAGTTGAAGAACCTTCGGCCATACGCTTTTGAGTTTTGCTGCGGCTGCTTTGTGTATAGTTTATTGTTTAAAAGAGAGAATTTAAATACTAGCTTGTGTGTTTCGTTCATTCACAGTGGCAAGAACATTTTTGGGGCGTTGAAGTCCAAAGCTGTCATCTCTTAAGAATTATATTTAGTTTCGTTCATTGTTTCGAATTCCGTCTTTATTTTTGAACATGTGAATCATTTTTTAGGATCTACTTTTCTTTCCATATACGTGTTTAGGATATTTTGTAGTATTTCCTATCAGCATTTATTATGCATAATCTGATTACTTGTGATATGACGTAGTATTCAGCAATTTATTTGAGAATTTTTTTAACGAAGAATAATCCGAAGAATAATACGGGGATTATTCTTCAGTGCAACCCAGAATAAATAACACGTTATGTTTTATTACGTGCTAAATATCAAGATCGTTGATGTTGCTTAGAAAACTGCAAGTTGACAGCGCCTCGAAGTCCTTTCTAAGTGGACTTTGATAGATTGCGCAGACTTTTTTTTAATATACAATAAATTTGATTTGACATTTTCCGCACAGTAAATATACAAAAGAGAAGTATTAGTACGAAAGATAGAGTTAGTAAAAAATACCATATCAAAAAAGCAATATGAGAGTAGTTACTTTTCGAAGTCTCTCAAAAAGTGGCACTTGTAGTTCAGAAGTGTTACTCCGGAATCGTTACAAGCCTTCTTTATATCGTTAAATGTCACTCTTTGTGTAAGTGCCTTAAAGTGAATCTAAAGATGTTTAGTGAAAATTGACTCGCATTTCCTGATTCTGTCAGCTTTTATTCACGGCTTATGTTTCATCAATAGTACAAAGGCTAAGTGAAAGTAATGCTAGTAATTGATAAAAACACAAAATATAAGGGATTAAAATGAAAAAAATATATTATAGAATTTTGTTTTTTTAAGTTTGTTGAGAAGTAAAAGTTTTGTAAGTCTACCGGGTAGCAGTGAAAGAAGAATACGAAGAACTCAGTGCTAAAACAATAAAATATTTAACACCATTCACAAACGGAACTTGTGGAAAAAACATAAGACAATAACAAGTATCACAGTAAACTTGACGAAACTCCAAATGCATTTGAATCTAATTTTTTGTAAACTCAGCTCCGTGAAGCAAACTCAAAGAATGAATTGAAATTATCTTCCATTTGAATAGTTGATAATAATGAAGAGTTGATTATAATTTTCATCATAGTTAATACGAAATGATTTCAACGCAGTTTTCATTAATCAGCAGGTAAAAGTAATATGTATTACTATAAAAATGGAATAAAATTTAAAAATAAAAAATAGATCCTAAAATCCCCCAAAACTTCTTTGCTTGAAGGGTTGGTTGAAGAGGGGTAAGATAGTTGGTATACTCAGAAACAAAAGGACTAATCAAGGGGTGTAAGAGGAAATAAAGATATGGAACCGCTATGTTAGTAGAACTTGATTTTCAACTAGCTTCCTTATTATGTGCAATCTTCTCAGTCTAATTGTATTATCTGATGTCAAGCAGTACGAAAAGAAATTAATTTCTTTCAGAATTGCACCAGGGGAGACAGTCGAGTACGTTGCGTATAGGCTGTGAATGAAAAAAAAAATGAGTAGGAAAATTATAAACCAAAAAGAAGGAAATTTACAAGAAAATATCAAATCTTTTCTCAGTGCCAGAAATCAGCGTGCCTCGATAGATAGAAACACCCGTTAACTGAAATGTTATTCTTTTTTAAAAAGCAGGCATTTTTAGAATGTGCTCAGTGTGTTTTAGAAGGACGTATTGCAAAGCATTCGGTTCACCATTTGAACGTGGTACTTGCAGGCCCGCCGAGAGAGGTAGTAGAAAAGGCAAAACTCCCGGAATAAGAGTACATATATTAGGGTGGTCCATAATGCAATGGTAAAAAAAAAGTTTTATGGAGAAACCAAGGTACCCTTTTTAATTGTTAGACCTATTAATAAAATATTTGTGGTGAAGTTTAAGCTCTCTACTCCATTTAGAAAGTGGTGCTCAGTGAGCCTTAAATTGTCCTAAACGACAAGATTTTGACATACAACGCAAAAAATAAAATGTTTAATTTCAGATAGTATATTTTTTTATATATATTCAATACAATATTTTAATTGAAATATAGCAATATTACGTTATAATAGTTTATGGTTGGTTATTATACCAAAAAAAAATTCTTTTGAAGGTTCGTCAAAGACATGTTTTTTCTTCGATTTTGAAGGAACTGCTTTCCTATTTGCCTCAACAACTTGCAGCAAAAATTGGTTTTCTTCCTCATCTTTAGTTATTAATGTTTTGAATTCCGGAATAGTTTAACTCATCTCTCTGCAGTATCATTTACAACCTACAATTTACTTACATGTTCTCTTCCTTGTAAATAACTTGAATTTTGTTCGAATTCTTCAGATGGTTAATTTAGAAAAGCATCATTGATATTTAACTTCTGGAACAGCTTACCTGAGCGTAAGGTTATGAAATCTGATAAGTTTACTTCTTTTTTTTAATGTACTACAGTTGCCTCTTACTTTTCGCAAATGTGGTTTACTTTTTTATCATTTTTACCATAGCGTCTTTCTCAAATGTCAGAAAATAGTGCAAGTGCTACCAGTTCATCCGAGAAGTACCATAAATAACGTGCTAATATACATTTAACAGCATTGCTAATTTCAAAGTCAAATAATTCATATTCGTTTAGATCTTTCCAAAGTTTTAAGTCAATAAAAGGAGCCGCTGAAGCTAAAGGGGCTGCAATCCAAGCCTTTGTTTTTATAAGGGTTCCGAACTTTACGAATTTCTCAAGTTTAGCTTCCTCCCTTTAGTTCGCAACATCTGTTTGGTTACGTAACAAGTATATTTTGATGCCATAGATCAGTTTAGCTATCCATCTTGCGTGGTGAACTGAACCTGGTGCCGGCAATGTATCTTTTCTGTGGTTTCCCCAGAACTGTATTTGTAAGCTCAATAAGCTCTTGATAGTCATCTCTTGAAACTTTTACTGTTTCATTTACAAGTGCTGACTGAAGTGACACTGACTGCTAAGTGCTGACTGATTCTTTGAAAGCAATTAGTTCAGGTGTGACTTCCAATATTTGAAAGTTATTTCTCACTATTCCGTGCCAGACTTTCATGAATCTTTTGAATAGAGGGATTTCTGGAGAGCTAGAAGGACCAAAGCACAAAGTAAATACCTTTGCAAGGATTAATTCAGTGTATGATGACGGCATGCCAGCCATAGTAAGTGTCGCCCAATCTTGTCTTCCAAAATAGTACAAGTTCTATTCAAATGGCCAGTATTTACGAAGGTTGTGTCAAAAGACATAGCTATAACCTGGTTAACAAGATCCCATTGCTCCAGTATTTTGAAAATTGCTTTGACTGCATTTTTTCCCGTTCCAGATGGCAACTTTGGAACTCCAAGGAGTTTTCTTCCCCATCTCCAGACGTAATAACTGGTAAACGGTCAACAATTTCTATACCCACAATATCGGGTAATATTTTGCTATCCCAGTGAATAGTAATAGGGTATTTCGGAGCGTAATTCGGTACAAATTCTTCCTCACCATTAGAAGAATTTCTGTCTGGTGATGATAACGGTGCTGATGATAATATTTTTGAAGTTGAAAAAGCAGCGTCGTCATCAGCAGAGGCTCTTTCTTTTCTTGCTTGTACTTCCCTTTGGCGCTCTGAAACTCTCGTTTTCATTCCAGCCAGTTTCTTATCCAATATTGTTATTATCATAATTCGTTCACTGCACTGATCTATCAGGAATTTTCTGTCTTCTTCAAGTTTAATCTTTGTCATATCATTAGCATGAGCAATATCAAAAAGTTGATGCTCTTTTCTCACAAATTTGAGCTCACGTTCTCTTTGTGCTTCTGATGGGCGACGCTTGTTCTTTTCAATAATAGAAATTCTGAATGAATTTTATCTAATTTATCAATTGCATGTTTAACGAGTCTTGCTGGTATTGCAGCTTTAGACCATACTATTATATGTTCATCAATTGTCCTATGACTTGCATTGCGTACAGATTTAACATCGTTTAAATGATGGTGAAATCTTAAAAGCACTTCTTATGTTGTTGGAAGTTTATTAAACCTATTAAGTGGCTCAAGATCTCTGACACCAAGTAGGAAAATATTGTCAGATTGTTTAGTTTTTGCCATTGTTAAATGTTAGTTAAATGTTGTTAATTAATTGCTTTAGAAATATATCTTTTCGAGCAACTCCAACATCAACAAACAATTCAAAAACAATTCTATTTTTATTTTAGAACAAAGCAAAATGCAAACAAAACATTGATTACAGTTAAAGTGCAACAACTGTTAGAGTCTTTCTTAATTATTATTTTAAATCTTATATATATATATATATATATATATATATATATATATATTCAAGAGTGTTTTTATTTCTTCCATGACAAATGGGCCCAGCATGAATTGAATTACATCTTTACATTTATTTTTTCTGAATTTAAAACTCTCACATTTTCATTGCATTTATCGAAGATTTTATTGCATTATTTAGAGGTGGCTAGAAGTCAGATTTTCTCAAGAATACGTGACGTGATTGGGCAACTTGAACACAGACATCCGTCCACTGATGAGCCATCACACTAATAATTCGCAAAGGGAGACCGTATTCTAATGTAGGGAGCCCCATATGCCAGTACTTTGCCACGGGCCCGTATCGGCTCAGGCTGCTTGTGGCTTGGCCTGTATGTCTCTGAGACCTCACCCTATTTGACTTTTGCTTTCGGGAACAATTCAAGCTGTTCGTATAAGAGACACTTGATTCAATTCAGTGAATATCCCGTTAGAGGAATATCTGTTGGTCCGGAGATGACGAACAGTACTACATCAGAGGTCTTCTAAAATGCGCTACGTTCCAATCTTCTCCTCTCAAGCTATTCGACGAAGACCAAGACGCCGCGTTTCGGTACTTCCTTTCAAGGGTACGAATGCTTTTGTACCATACATTTAATACTGTACCATACTCTTTGATTACTCTATTAAAGGAATATTATGCATTTGTAACGTCTTTCTGTCTACCGTTTACGTAAGTTACAACCCAATTTTCTGTACTAAACATTGCTAATCTTGCAGTGTATTATCATTCCTAATTGTTGCAAGAGTTTGAGAGCTTCCTACTTGTAAACTTGATATAATTTATCTTAAAAATCTTTCCCTCAAGTACCTATTAAAATACCGTAAGTCAGTAAAGTGCCGATATAAGCTGTGATAAGCTATTTATCCAACACAAATTTTCCATAAAGCCAAGCCATTATGTTCCGTTAAATATTTTTTTATATTTCGAGATGAGTTTTTTTCTGACTATCAGGAGCATCATATCTCATCAACTACAGAGAGCTGTTCACTTCGTGTCGTTGGAGAAAGCTGGTAGAATGAGTATGAGAAACAGAAGCAAAAAACTGTAAGAACAGTTAAACAATCTATAAAAGTAATAAATCCCAAGCATGTTTGCACCGAATGCGAACTTGTATCCATTCCAAAATACTTTGGTCACAAACATAAGGACAGAAATGAATAAAGGGAAGGAAAAGAATCTGTCAAATTGATGAGATCATGTACAAACTTAAATATTTTGTAAAATCTTTAGATGCAATATTACCATTAAATTTTGCCAGAAAACATTCTAAGACAGTGTGTAGATAAATGGAAATCAGGCTATAACTAACTAAAAAGAGGAAAATAACCATATTACCCATGAAGAAATATATCAATGCGAAAGCATGGATTGCGTAATTATAGAACAGAGGACGACTCCCAAGTGATTTTATAAACTCATTAACTCTTTAAAAAATTTGCTGATGAGCTGGTGCTTCACCATTAATCAAGAAAATTGCGACTCCATAAATATTCGTTGCGAATTGAATAAAAATTCCAATGAAAAGATACCTTCTTTTTGCAATTAAATTTTGAATTCGGTATCTCCTTGTAAATTTTTTCAGGTCTGCTGCTGTTTCCAACATAATTTGACGTCTTTTGTTAAATTATATGTAGAGCAACAATGTAAGTGAATTCAAGAAAAGATGCGAGATTATTTTCTTTTTATCACTCATGTAAATTAGCCATACTATTTGGATTGTTGTCCTGATGAGAAGAAGTGATAAAACAAAATACTTTATAGCACTTCTGCAGAAGGAGAAAACTAGTTTGTCTATTTTTCTCTGATCCTTTCTAGATAAATATTTGCTACTAGAAATTTCTCTTCCATCGATTGCAAATATTATGAAAAGGAGGAAATAATCTGAAAAATCTTATCCGTTGAATGGTTTAAAGAATTATTTGCTTTTCGTTTTTCAATACAGATTTCCTTGACGTGATTCATTACCTTTTTCTTAAACATCCACTGATGCTTTTTCATTCTTTTAGTGCTTCTGATAGCAAGGCAATCCTTACTTTTTCCGCATAGAAGTTTTATAATTCTGTGATAATTTTCAGAGTTCCAGATTTTTTTCCAATATATTGACATAACAAGTCTTCAAAATGCTAATGCGCTAAAATTTCTTGTTATAACTTACCTGTCTGGCTTTTTATCTCTCATGTGAAATTGGAAAATGATTATTATAATACTTTGAAAATTAATTTAATACAAGAGGATAGCTGTGGCACTTGAATGTTTCTAACAATTTAGTTACTGGTTTAATACTCTGAATAACACATTAGTATTCAGTTTCATAATCTTAATAAATGATTGTTGTGATAATGAACAAAGTAGTTTGCAAGACAATAACACATTAGAATTCAATTTCATAATCCTAATAAATGATATAATGACTCATAAAGCAATTTGTGGTGTTGAGGAAAAGATTCGTAAGATTGAAAAAGATTTTCGTAACAGATGATGATAAATTATTGCAATTTTTTTTGTTATAGGCTATTGTATTTATTCGTAAAAAATCTTTTGTCATGAAAGTAACTGATTCCTATATTCTTCAAAATCACGTATTACTTTCAAATAGTAATAGATTTCCTTTATGCATGCTACAAAAATATAATTATTTTTATCATTCTTGTTCTTAATGTCATTTTAAGTAATATAAGTCTTTGCCTTTTAAAAGTATTAATGATGCTGATGTTCATGAAATTACAAAATCGAATAAATTATGATCAAATTTACATTTTAGAGATAAAATGTGAAACATATTCTATTTTATCGAAACATTAATGAAAAGTCGAAATTTCAGTTAATACATATTAAATTTCGTCATCAATGTATTGAATTAAACTGAAAAATTGAAATCATTTATTGAGTATAATAATATCTTTGCTTAAATCAGGTGAGTTTTAAGTATTTTACAGAGTATTTTTCTAACATCAACAGTATTGATCTCTTGCTGGATTTTTAACATGATAATGTTTGTCATGATTTTACTAATACGATAATGACATGCATGTGATGACAAAATCATTCAAAATTCTCTACAAGACAGAACGCTGGACCCAGAGCTACCAAATTTGACACGTAGTTGCTTCTTGGATAGTAGGTTCTTACTCAGGAAGGAGTTTTCAAAATTTTAATTAGATTTTTAATTAATTAAAAATAAATAGTAATTTAATGTTTCCCCTCAATAACTCTAGAACAGGGGTTCCCAACTTTTGTTCCCTCGTGTATCCCTTGATTAGTCTTCTAATTTTCGGTACCCCTATTGTCGTATCTCTCCTTCCAACCATCCATCTATACAAAGTTTTTATCAATAATGTTAAGGGCCTAGGTGAGCTTCAGAGTCAAATGAATCTTCCCTTCCAATCATGCATCTATACAAAGAAGTTTTTATCAATAATGTTAAGGGCCTAGGTGAGCTTCAGAGTCAAATGAATCTCCCCTTCCAATCATCCATCTATACAAAGAAGTTTTTATCAATAATGGTGAGCTTCAGAGTTAAATGACTGGAATTCATGAAATTTGCAGGACTTAGTTTTAATTTAACGTTTTATTCCATTTTTATAATAGTATTAAGTTCAACGACAAAACAGATGAAATCAGTATTGTAATAATTTCGCAGTAACTTGTAGGGATAGCTAAAAGTCACACTTCCTTTTGCTTTGTTTTTTCTTATTTTGAGTGTAGGTTTAGGACTTGCACAACATTCACTTTTACTTTTTACCCGAACTTGGAGAATCAAAATTCTGTAACATTTTCAATCCCTTATATTTTCTTGCGTCCGCCATTACCGACTTTGAATTCGCGTACCCCTAACTGGTCTTTCTCGTACCCCCAGGGGTACCCCGGGTACTCTTACCACAAGTTGGGAACCTCTGCTCTAGAGCTAATTTCAGCACAAAACCCAATTTTTCTGCAACTTAAAATAATAAAAAAATAAATACATAAAAAGGTTTTCTGTGATGCAATTTTATTTCCGTGCAGTTTTTTTCAATAATTTTAACAAATTTTTCAAAATTAGTTTGAACGAAATTTTTTAACAATGCTTTTTCTTTATACAACCGCGTGTAAAAAATACTAAGATTGCGAATAAATGTAAATATTTTAATAGCCCTCGTTTGACTAAGCAAAAATATATATTTGATTTTTCAGTGTGTTATTAACTGTTGGTTTAACAGATTTTAAAACACTGAATGCTTTTTTTTAACATGATGATGCTTTTATTATAGCATTCGTTCTTTAAATTGCGTGATGTAAAAATCGTCATGCACAGAATGCAACGGCCGATGCAAACAAGTCAGGCGAAAATGAGGCAGATTAATCAATTCTCATTCTACACTATTTCGGATTAGAGGTTCGAATCCCCGTTAGTTTTTACTTTATGACGAGTCTTCTTTCTGAACATCAAAAATTTGCCTATTTAGAGATTAATATTTTATTAATATTCCTTTATTTTCATGAGATTAATTGATTACCACAGTGTATCAAATAAAGAAGAAGACAAATAATGGTGAATTTTTTACGTAATAATATACAGGGTGTACACAAATGAAGTGATTCATTTCAAAAATTAATGTAAAAAAACTAAAAATGTTGGAACTACGAAGTTTTTAAAAATGAGAGTGCATCTCAA